>VXBB01021892.1:714311-728542 GCA_013399915.1 Illadopsis cleaveri
CAGATTTTCCCCCGGGCAGCTGTTTCTGTAAGAGTTACGACCCACAAAAGAACTTCTCTCGGTTGTCAGTGGGACAAAAATTCCATAGTAAACAAAAGACTCCTCTCCTGAAAAATTGATGAAAGACTATATTTAAATGGCGAAACTGACTGAATGTCATAAGTTTTGTCTCTATGTAGTTTGTAAGAAAGTGAGTACTTGTGGGGGAGGAGAGAGGTTTTGAAAGTTTCATTTTCTCTTCTTTTTCTTATTGTGTGTTAATAAACTATCTTTTTACTTCTAAGTTGAGCCTGTTTCACCTTTTTTTCCTCCCAAAATCCTATCTCTCAATCAGCGAACGTAAAACCACCACATAAATGGTGCATTGGCCGAGAAAACAAACCAAAACTACAATAAGATGTCAGATCAAAAGAGATATGATACGTAAGATACAACAAAAAGAACATTTGGTAGGTGTTGTAGACATTAAAAGATATGGACAGTTTCTTTATAGAAAATATTATAGTATTATATTAGGATCTGATTCTAGCATTCCACTGAATTCTTCAGGCAATAATTTGCTGCTGCTGTAGAATTCTGTTCATCACTAAACTTGGGGAAAAACAACAGCAGAGAGCCTGAAGAACTGACTGTAAGGGAGCAATGCTCTCACAAGACATGTATTCTGCACAGATAGACAACAAGCCACAGCTGTGTCTTCACACCTAAATTAGAAGACTCATAGATCTGTGATTAATGGATATTGGTACCTGAAAGACAGATTTGACTAATCTAGAACAGTTGAGAAAATAATTCTAGAAAGTCAAATAAGCTAGAAGTAAAAAGACTACTTCTGCAGTAAAAGGAGAATAAATGGTCTTTCTTAAACTATTAAAAGAAGAAAGTGCTTTTCCATTGTGAAGCCTAATTAGGGAGGTATATATATTTATATATATGTATATCTATACACACATAAGTTGCCCTGTACAGGAATACAGGATAGTCAAACTCAGTAGAAGACTATCAGGAAAAGCACAAAGAATGTGAAGATCAAGGGGAGTGACAAGGATGGAATTTTCCTTGACAGTTGCCTTGAGCCATTAAATTAGTATCATTAGCATACACCAAGGTTCCTGAATATACTCAATAACACTAGCTACAAGGGCATTATTTCTCTATAATACTGTTATTATAGTTTTGAATTAAAGCAAAAATTAAGGTTAGTCTGAAATCTTGTCTGAAGAACACTTTTTTGCAGAAGCAAAGGTGAGTCAGAAAGCAGATACCTTGTGCTGTAATGGCCTAAAAACACTCACTAAATACTTTGTCCAGAGTTTCTTAGTCAAGATAAGAACAAAGTCTGAAGTAGATTAATCTAGACTATCCCATCTTTTTTCTCTTACTGGACTACAATGAGAAGAGAGACAGCTCAGCACCCAGTTCACTGCACCCACAGGGATTTGTTTCCTGACAAACTCCATGTAACTTTGACAACTAGGAGTCAGATGATGTAATCAGCAATGAACCCAGATGCAATTAAAAGGGTTAAATTTCTTAAAGCTGTTTAGGTTTCTCATGCTCTGTAATTACAGGAAGTGCTCTCTTAAATTGAAAATGTCCAGCAGCTATTAAAAATAGCCTTATAAAAATTCAGTGTAATTGTCTTTGAATAGCATGAAATTGAATACACTAAGGTCATTAAGCTTCAATACTCAAATTCTGTTTTTCTATAATTATGTTTTCTGATCACAGGAACCTTGCGTATCAGAGCCAACAAAGCCCACATTACACTACAAAACAAAAGTTGAGGCCACAGAGTCAGTTGACCTTCACATTTAGCATTCATAGAAAAGAATACTTTGCAAAGTAAACATTTTTTAGTTTAGACTACTTCCCCTGCTCCTAGAAGTAATTTTAAACTTAATAATTATGCTGTTTTCCTTCCTTTGGCATTTTTTTTGCCCTTAACTATGTAATAAAAATGCTAGTGCAATTCTGACTGCATAGTGCATATTAACTGTTTTATTGCTTATGTTATGTTTGGAAATAAATATATATAAATTCAATTTATCCATCCTATATGTTGCAATCTCACAGGATTATAGCCCTTCATTTAAAATTCTGGGTGTAGTTTATAGAGTAATAAATTCTTGAAAATGCGGTATTCTTTGTGATCATCGTTTCAGAACATATCAGTTCTCACCATGAGGTTCCATGCACTTACACTTAACTTCTTTTGTAATGTTTCTTTACATTACAGAGTCAGCACTTGAAGTGATTACAAGTCATTTCAGAAGAAAACCCACTGCACAGAAACAGTTTTTCTACACATTAATGTGAGAAAAGTGTTGCTTTCTTTCAATTTTTAAAATACTATTGTAATCCAGTTTTATTAATAGTAACCCAATATTATGGGCCAAAGAAATATTGTCTGAGAAAATGGTTGAAGATGAAATGAGAAGGACAAAAGGAAGAAATGTTGCAAATCATTGATCAACTTAGATGCTTCTACACTAAAAAAACCCACGAGGTGGTAGAAATCAGGTGGCAGATGACCGGGTGTGAAATAAGGGATACAAATGTATAACTCAATTGCCCCACATTTAACTCAGTTTGTTTCAGGAAAACAGAAGAGAGCAAAGAGAGAAGGTGACATTAGCTTGCACATGAAGAATGTACTCTGAAGCCTGGAATATGGATGAACTCATTGAAAGCATAAGAATAAATAGGAAAAAGAAAAAAAAAAAAGAGGGATCTGTTCTGGAAAGGTTACTCAGGAAGCCAAACCATCAAAATCAGATAAATCAATATTTCTGCAGGCCTTTTGCAAAATCATTTAAAACAAACTTGAGTGGTGAGAACGAGGGATGTTTGCTTGTTCAGATATCTCTTGGGGAAAGAACACATTTTGTCTAGTCAGCTCTTGAAATAAAAAAAGAACTATACACAAATATTCCTCAGTATTTGTTTCTCATAGAAAGCAGCTGCTGGAGAACACTGAATTAGATGCATCTTGGTCTTCATTGACTTCATAGAAGCATATAGAGAAAAAAAAGTTCCCATGAAGGTAGTCAAATACTAAAAGAAGATGTTCAAAGAGGCTGCAACTTCTCCATTCTTTGAGATATTGAAGACTGGACAAAGCTGCTAGCAACCTGATCTTGGCTGGCACTGTTTTCAACTAAGGTTTGCACTAGGCAGGTCATCCAAAAGTCCCATCCAAGTTTTATAATTTCTTTGATTCTATATGAAATGGACGTGTTCTTGGTCTTCAGAAGGGAAAGAAGAAATGTAAATATACACTGAAACTGAACCTCAGTAAATTGAGAACCAATCCCATACATACCTAGCTCAAAATTCTACATCTCTGTGACTGAGCAATTAAGTGAAGTGACTATGTTATTTTTGCATGAGAAGTATGAAAGACAGCTAATATGGCAAAAAAGGGCTGTAGAAGACACATAACCTGCAGCAATTAGGTATTGAAACAATATTTTAGTGATAAAGGTAGTGAATCTATAAAAAATAGGTAAGTAGCAGAAGTAGATAAGTTGCAGAAGCTGAAACTTAGGAGTTTGTTTAAGAATACATTGGACAACGATGTACTCACCCAGTCAGATTCACTAATAGGAATTAAACTGAATGATTCAGCTGTCTCCTTCTGTCTCACGGATTCATCAACATGAGTAAAACTAAGACATTCTTGCATTTTCTTTTAATCTCTCCCTTCTTTTTCCTTTGCCAATCACCAAATGTCTCTCATCAGTATTCATTACAGCAGCTTTGAAACAGATCACCACTTTGGAGTTAGACTTCCCTCTTAAATCCTTACACCCACATTGCATCTGAATCTCAATCAAGTTAGAAACTTCCACTCCACCTCTAAGATTCTGTGCATGCTATCAAACCATAGGATCTGCATCTCATTACCTTGCAATACTGTCACCTCCTTTCTGCTGGTCCTGATCAGTGCAAGATGGCTCTGTTCATACATATCCAGAAAGCTGCTGAAAAAAGTAATTTTCCAAGTTCATGTTTTACCTGCTGTTTCTTGGCATGCTTCCACTGGCTGCCCTCTCTTAATACAAGAAATCAGAAAAGGCTGGTATGCATTTTCAGAATGTGTACATGTATCTCTACCTATCAAACAAATTTTATTAACACGGTGATCTGTCAATGCCGAATTCATTTTAGTCTTACTAAATGAACAGGCAAGCAAGCAAACAGCAACATAATTTATGCTTTCCTTCCTCCTGTGTATGATACTTTGGGTGTATGTTAACCTTAACATCTGCATAGGTGCATTGTTATTCTCCTTATATCTCTCTTTGCTGTACTGGTGTGCTAACACAATGGGCTATCAGATTGAGCAAAACCAGCCCACCGAATCCTTATCCTCCCTTTTTGGTCTTCATTTACACCTATTTCATAATACATAGACTTGTATTTAAGATTTAATTTATAGGCTAGAAGCACAAGTTTTCTTTTCTGTGTGCACAGTTCTCAAGAAAATGAGACCTGTAGCATAACAACACTCTTGCTATTAGAACCTGGTTTCTCAAACATATTTTTTCTATCTGAGGATGTGGATCTGAAAAAGCTATACCTGCTTTTCCTAGCATTTATTGTCACACAATAAACATAAGGTAAGTGATTTCTTAAATGCTCTTTTCTAAATGGGGAAGCTATGGACTCTCCATCTTCCCTTTGCAAATAATTACAACCTTCTGTACAAGCTATGGTGTTAAACAAAGGTAATTCAATGTTTCTTTAAGCTTCGGTATTGTAGCTTACTGATGAATATACATTACTTATGCTATTTGAAGACCTTTTTTCATAAGGACATAAAAAGCAAGTATAGATAAACAAGACGTCTGGCTGAACTGCCAGAGCACAGTAAAGCCAAAAGAAACCACTTTTGTAGGCATATGGCAAAGTGCTCACTCAATGTCTTCCTTCAAAGAAAAGGGGTGCAACTCTGGTCTTAGTTACAGCTGGTAGATTTCATCTGCCTGCAGCTGCAATTGCCTACTTATCACGATGAGAGAGAGTATGATAGGAATGATCTCTTCCCCCTCTCTCTTTGCAAGGAGAAAAAGCAATGTTCTGAATTCAGGTGAACCTGAAATCAAGAACAGCATTGTTTTCATTTCAATATTTCCTGAAACAAGATTAAAACTCTGCTTGACACTGACCTTATTTTGTTAAAAGGGCAATTTTTGTGGTATCAACCTTTTCTTTAGCTTGCCTATCTTTGTGAATTGTATTAAGCCTAGTTTTATATAGTTAGATACTTGTGGTCTTCTAAAACAAATAGAACAGATGATAAACTGTGATAAAAAACCAGTCAGGTGTACACCAATGACTTAAAAGGGATTCTTCATAGATACCGAAATCTGAGCTATTATATCCCAGTCAAGGGTCAAGGCCTCACTGTTGGAACTCCATAGGGATGCTGAACAAACTTTGCATTAGCAGCACTTGACTTACTGGAAAGGCACTGAAAAGGGTTTCATTTCTCTCTCCTGTGCTCTATGTGTATTAAGGCTCCCTCCCAAAGTCAAATTATTTTTAAGAAAACTGAAGGCACTACAATCAAATGGTTGCCACTCCATCTAATTTATACCACTATTGAAAAGGACTCAGAATTTAAAAATATTTTAAATTGGATATTTCTCCTTTATTTAATTAAAAAGGTACTTTATTAAAATACTTCATACCCATTTATCAAGGAGACATATATAACATGGTGACCTTTTCCATATTTAGAAAATACTAAGTATTAAATTACACTGCTTATTTCAGTATCAAATCACACCATATTAACTAAAATACTGTGTAGTGAAATATTACAGCTATCATATCTAAACACACTACTTCAGTACATGCAGCATAATAATTTAAAAATGTGCACAAAGACTTACCATGATGGAATGCATAAGAATTTTTATTTCAGTAAACGTTATCTGGTATTCACATCTTTCTCACTATACAGTGCTACAACTTTCACAGCAAAGTACTCGAACTGAAGAGGCCTGATTGTAGGAATTGTGAACATTCCAAAGTCTTTCAATATCTTCTGATAAACAACACTATAAATTTGATGTTCTGTGAACCACTCAAACTCATTTTTCCAATTGAAGATAGCATCAGCAAAGATCATTGCACCTTAGAACATGCAGAGGGCTGCAGAACAGTTCATAGGGCATAGCTCTCTTTGATTTTGCCTTTAAACAAAACTGCTTTTAATTTTGCATTATCCACTGTTGTATGCCATTTAAGGAGGTGACAGCTGTCTAAAACATTAGGTCGGGTTCTTCTTTGCTGACATCAAAAACCAGTAAAATTAGATCTTTTTCCTTCAAAGGCTTACTGCACATGTTTCATTTTAGACACTACAAACAGTCTATACTTCAACTATTCCTGCCCACTGGGGAGTTATGAGCCTGTATAAGCCCAAAGTATAACAGTGCCCTTGTACCTTCTGTTAAATGCTTACTATTGAATATGTTCACTGAGTGACCTTGCTCTGGAAAGCTTTATGTAGCTGGATTCTTTCTTTTCACACAGTTTAAAAATATGGAAATAAAGTACCATGACAATCAGCCCCAGAGATTGCTTTTGTTCCATACAGATGATGGAAGGAAATAGTTTTCAAAAGGCATAAAATCAGCAGAGGAAAAATGCAACTGTTAAAACTCTGACATGGTTAACCAGAAATATAAATTAGAATCTATGGAAGTATTTCAATATTCCTTTAAGTAAAATTAGAAAGGTTTGAAAATCACACTGTACTTGACTATGGTCAAACACAATTAATCTTAAATTTGTAAAGAGGAAACCTCAAATATACATGGGGTTTTCGGTTTGGGTTTGCCTTTTTTTCATTGCTAGCACTTGGCTCTGTAGGACTACCATTAATTTTAAAAGTCAACACAAATCAGGAAATTGCATTTTTATCTACTTCATCAGTGAGGAAAAGCTCTCACTATTCATGCAATTTTAAGACCTTGAGCCATTCTTCTTAGCCAATGTAGTAACCCAGGGCACTCATAGCAAGTCTGATATACTTTGTAGTATATATATATAGTAGTTTAACTCATTTCAGTCTGTTAATTCTTGTATGATCAGTGATAGTTCATAGGTCCTATCTGACAAGGATTTGATTTCAAACCTGAGAAATCTCTGGAGAAATTCATAGCCAACTGCTGCACAAATTATCAAAAGCCTTTTGATAATATCTAGAAATCATACAAACACCAGATTTCAATTTACTAGAAACTCTGGGAAAAAATGAGTTGATATGGATCCAATACATTCAAATAATATATCTCTATTAAATTAATACATCTCTTTTATTATGGGATGGGAAATGGCGTAATTTAACATTGTGAAATTACCAATACTACAAAACAAGCCAGCAGATTGTTGTTCTCATCTGCTGGACAATTAAATTCACTGCCATTCCTTGATGTAAAGCAAAGCAAATGAGTATGTGAAAGATATTTTTCCCTTGGTAGAATTAAAGTATGCAGTAATGTGTTCTGTTTACAGGCCTCTGTGGTCAGCGTACATAAATGAGCTGCTCAGTAAGATAGGAGCTTGCACCTATCATTTCATAACTTTTTCACCCAGAAATCAAATAAGTGTTTTTTAAAATGAAGATCTCTCATCACTCCCTTTTTTTCTTTTTTTTTTTTTTTCTTTTTTTTTCTGCTGCATTACTGTTACCCTTCTTGGCATCAGCTATCAAACACTTTGGCCAAACACCCAACCTAAACTGAGACTTGGATGGATTTAAGTCAGTGGAATGATGATATTTTGCATCAGCTAGAAATCCCTTTACAAAAATCAATCTGGCACTATGATGTAGCAGCATTTGCCATGAGAAGAAGCAAAGTAAATCATATCAAATATACAGCTGTTGTGTTATCTAATGACAAGATCTATTTGCAGCTAATTGGCATAGTAACTAAGCTGATAAATTTAATTTGGTATTGTAGAAGTAGCTGCATTATTCAAAATACATTTCATAGCCTGCTGGACCGCTAGAAATTTCTTCATGTTCTTGTCATTTGATTGGTATGAGGCAAAAGAAAGATGGGATCAATTCAACTCCATTTGATGGAACCAGTGTACCTGAGAAGTTGAAGGCTTGGGCAACTAAGTGCAAAGCTTGGTTCTGATGAAAATGTGCAATGTAGCAAATTCTTTTCCAATCAACTCTGTCCCTTGCACTTGCTTTTGTGGTCTGTCAGACACATTCTTCTGGCTTTCTGAAACTGAATGCTCATCTATATCCTTCTTTATCTCATTTATCTTATACTTTTCTCCTTTCATGCCATTTTGTGCTCTGCCTTCATTTAGTGGTTTCTAACTTCCATGCTCACGCCACCTTTTCAGTCCCCTCCCAGCTTTTCAAGACCTAGTATCCATGAAAAGAATTTAAAATCATGTCATCTGACACTGACATATCAAAAAAAAAAAAAAATCTCCTAGATATTAGAGAGCAGTCCTTGAATCTAGCTCAACATTGTAGTTGAAGGAAATTAATTGACAAAAAGAAATTTTATGCTGACTGAGAAATTTGGAGTGATGCAGAATTGCCACCCTAGAAAATACAGTTCTGATGTATTTACATTTGTGTTTGCAAGAATTTTATCATTAGTCCCTCTAAAAGAGATTTATAACCATATATACTCAAAGTGATGAAAAAAAGAAAGATATATTAAAGTCTGAGCCTCTGCAAACACAAAAAAATAACCCCACTGATGTATGAAAATTACAAAATCTCCTTTTGGAAGACTTAAAATAACTGGTGCAAAGTCTCCTTTGCAGAATCTCGCTCTTCTTCCAGAGTATTCAGAGAGATATTAAAATTCCTGAAGAGGTTTTTGGGATCAAACCCAACCTTGTACAGTCAAGTTAAAGAAGCTGCATTAACACAGGATTACACTTTCTTTAGAAAATTTATGACATGAACTGTGCAATTGAAATAATCCTACTTTTTCTTTTTGAAGGTTTTCTTAGGAGAGAATTTTTGTACTTCTCTTTTTAAGGAAAAGCAGTTCTCTGTTTACATCTTTTATTATATTCAGTGATGTTGCTAGTGATTCTTTATATTTTTGCAAAAAGATCTAGAGTTTTTCACAAGCACCTTTAAGTTTTTTAATCTGTTTTGTTAAGAAACACACATTTGCTTGCAAAGTGGGTATGTATTTCAGTGGAACACTCAGGAGTCAATTCTTTAAGAGTCAACTTCTTTTGGATGTGGGGCTGCATGAATAGGTGGTTTAAAAATGGAATGCAGTACATATTTTTCCACAAAGTTCAGGGGGTTTGAGTCAAAGTATGAATAAGTAATATGGATATTGAGCTATCACAATTCAAGTATTTTAACACAGTTTTTCTTGAAAGAAGTGGACAAATAAAGTAGGCGGTTTTATACAAAATTACGAAATGTGATGAAAATGGTGCTATGTGTGATACTACACTACAATTTTCATCCATCCCACAGAATATGTAAAAGAGTTATTTACATCCAGGCTGAGCTTTTCCTCTGCAGAAGTAGAAACTTAAACTGTAGGAAGTCCTTTCCTGTCACAGCCTCACCTCAAGATGACAAGTCATTTATGGAACTGTTTGGGTTCTGTTCTGTCTTCACTGATTTCAGGCTAATTTGGGTCTGCAGGAATCACTTGTACAGGAAGAAGAAGGAAGGTCTAAACAGTGAAGGCTGTGGATTGCCAGCCCTGTTAACTGCACCAGCTTTGCAGAAAAGACATGGATGAGTGACTCTTACCTATGTCTGTACGCAGATGCTTCAGTCATATTTGCACTACTTACAAATGGAGAAAAACAAGAGCTGTTGAAACTACATCTGAAGTGGATGTATTTTATCTCAGGACCAAAAGCCCAGGAGAATGACTCAAATCCAAATATTATGTAATCTCACCATTCGTTATAGCTTTGTTATACAGTATATTTTATCACCCAGTAAAGATGTGTCAGCAAACATCTCAACTACATTTAAGATTTTGCTACCTACCTAAAATCTTCCAAATTTATTCCGTATTTCAATACTCTTTAATATGTATTATTTTAAAATGCTTACCTAAAGGATTATAACAAAGTTAAGCAAGAGGTACTGAAGCAGAAAGATTAACTCCCCCCAAAAAATCATTTCTTTCATCAATGCAAACATGGTATTTACCACAGACATTAGTGAAGATTTAAAATGCAAGGTTCCACAGTCTGAGTAAATTATAATGTACACTTTTAAGATACAAAAATTAAGAATAGAATAATCTGTTCAGAGGTGTTATGGGTCTAGGAAAGAATTATGTAATAAGAAAAATAATCCTTCAGGGCACTCAATTTCTTTCACCTTTGGTATCTCCTTTACATTTTTAGCAAAACTCATACTTTGTTCTGCCAATATCACTGCTTACTCTTCATTCTAACAATTCAGCCTAAGTGATTTAAAGAAAAAGTGCAACTATAATATTTCTCATTTTCTACATTTCCTAACAAACACTAAGATTCTTTAAATTAAATAATTGTGGCTGCACATTATTAGGCCCCATTTTTACACTGGTTCAAACAGAGTTTAAGACCAATTCAACACTCTTCTAAGAAATGTCATGAAAAAGTAAATTAGATTTCTAAGTCACCTAGAGCTGTTTTTAATATTTTACCTGGTATTTAATTAAAATATCATAACCCAGATAGAAAGCAAGGCTCTGCTTCACTACGCTATGGTCTGGAGTGCATCTCTGAGTGAATCAGCTCCAAGCTGTAATAGGAAAACATATTTCTGAGAGCAGCAAGCACACAGCTGTTTAACCATATGGAAGTGTAGCTGCCTGAAGCTCTGTTAATACCCACTTCTCACCTCCCCACTTACATCCAAACGTGTTGCCCTGGGGCAGGCTTCTACTTCTACCTTTGCTCCCCTGCACCCTCCTACTCTTCCCATCCTTTTGTCCTCCTGTAATACCTCAGCTGTTCCGAGAGCTCCTGCAGGTCACCCAACCACATGACCTTGAACACTGACAAGCACCCTACCAAATACACCAAATCTTGCACAGCTTGTTTTAGATGAACTTCGGATGTCTCAGGTAAACAAATATACATGCATCACTTACTGGAAAAATCAATCAAACAATTTCATGTCCTCTTCATGTAGCTGGAACCCTGCAAAGAGATAATATCAGTTTCCAGGGGATATATGCTGCTTCGTTGAGTCACTCTGAAGAGTTTTGTACATTAATATGAAATTATCCTCTTTGTTTTTAAGTTTTCTACAGCAAAACTCTATAAGATGATATAAAAGAACCAATGTACAGAAACCTATGCTTTGGAAAACTAGATAATAAATTATGCATGTGACAACTAATGAGGAGAAAACATATAAAAGGAGATAAACAGTTGGATTAATATCAGAAGCATGAACATGCATAGATCAATTGTCTTTACCTGATAAACTTACTGATGGGTTTCAAGTTGACAAAGAATTTATTTACCACACAGAAAGACTGATTACTTTCTTAGTTGAATTTGTCACAGATTTAAGTTACTTCCTCATTAATTAGCACAGAACTGGGGAGGTAACTTTTTAGCACTGACCTGATTGCTTACTACACTTGTTTTTCAGCAATTTGTTTTAAATAACTGACAAAAGAACCAATTCTTCTCCCCCAATGAAAACATGCTATAAGAGAGCAAGATACTCATACATTCAGCAAAATTTCCCTACAGTGTGACTAACGAAATAGGTATTTTCTTGAACCTCATGAAAATTCATGACTGTACTGAAATACAAAATCAGAACCCACTACCAAACACAGCCTCTACCCAACCATCATTGAAGAAAACACATGCTCAACTCTGTTGCTCATTCCCTGTGGGCTTCAGGCACTGCAACCCATCTGTGCTCTGAACATTTGTCTGTGAGCTGTGTTCTTAGGCTGGTATTCTGCTTTCACACCCTTCTGAAAGTGCCTGGTGCCTAAGGAGACACTTCATATGGAACAGTATTTGCCTATGCTCAGAGAAACAAACCATAACCACTTAAACACCATTCTATGTTACAGGCTAATCAAAGCCACACATTGGCCTTTGAAAAGATGTATCCAAACACTGCAATATCCTCTCCAGGGTAGGTCCTGGATGATGGCAAGTTGAATGTGAGTCAGCAGTGCCCTGGCAGCCAGGAGGTCCAGGTGTGTTCCTGGGGTGCGTCCAGGACAGCATCGCCAGCCAGGCAAGAATTGTCCCCTCTGCTCTGCACTGGGGCAGCCTCACCTCGAGTTCTGGGGGCAGGTTTGGGTGACACAATATAAAGACATTATCAGAGAGTGGCCAAAGGAGAGCAACAAGGATGGTGAAGGGTCTGGAAGGGAGCCTGGTGAGGAGTAGCTGAGGTCACTTGCTTTGTTCAGCCTGGAGAAAAGGAGACTGAGGGGAGACCTCATCACAGTTACAACTTCCTCCTGAGGGGAGGAGGAGGGGCAGACACTGATCTCTTCTCTCTGTTGACCAGTAACAGGACCCAAGGGAATGGCTTGAAGCTGAGTCAGAGGAGGTTTAGGTTAAACATTCAAAAAAGATTCTTCACTGAGAGGGTGCTCAGGCACTGAAAAGGCTCCCTAGGGAAGTGGTTACAACACCAAGCCTGACAGAGTTCAAGAACCATTTGGACAACCCTCTCAGGCACAATGTGTGACTCTTGGGGATGGTCCTGTGCAGAGCCAGGACTTGGACTCAATAATCCTTGTGGTTTCCTCCCAACTCAGCATATTCTGTAATTCTGTGACATTACTCTGTGTTAATACCATGCCCTAAACTGCAACAAAAGAAAAGAGAGACGTGGCCTTATTTCCATAGCACATTCTGCAGGGAATGGAGCCTGAAATGCAATTCCAAAAAGGCATTGCCATATTGCCAGCAGAAGGAATTTGGAGACATTTGGTTCTGAAACTAAGCACATGAATTTGCTATTTAGTAGATATGAATGCCCCACCTCGGTACTCCTGATTCCCTGAGGAAGCACTGCCACAATACCTCCAAGCAAAGATACTTCACTTGTGCCCAGTTAATTGCCAAGCTATTCAAGTGTTGTGGGGGAAATAAAAGCTCATTGCTACCTGACTTCCTGACACAAGTTGGCCCTTAACCCAAAAATTACAGTTATTTTCTTCAATCACATGTGTGCCAGGAAGAAGGTTGCCCTTGCCCTCAATTTCTTTTCCATGCAGATTAATTTTCAAAGAAATCTCAGAATTTTTCAAGCAGCTTTGGCCATTTTTTAGCAGGTACATAAGAATGAAGTGACAGGCTTCGGGGAGAATGGGGAAATAAAGTAGTATTTTGAATGTTTCCTTTACTGTTAGCTATCAGTACTGTTTTTTCTAACGTATCCTCTAATCTAAAGGCATGTCAATGGAAAGGCTTCACCAGAGACTGCAACAAATTGTTTACTCAATAAAGGTCATTCAATTGGTGCTGTTCATCATTTAGTTCCATTGTGAACATAAGCTCAGCTCTGACATTTAACAGTTTAAAGCTAGGTAGGGTTACTGTTTTGAAGACTAGTCTCATTGCCAGACAGAATTTTAAAACTGTTTTGAAGATGTAGTGGGAAATATTTCTTCTGATTCAAAGGCAGTATGTTTTTGACAGGTCTGAGCTATGTATTTCATGGCTTTATTTACCTTGCTTGAGAATAGAGTGATATTTTGCTGTTTATAAATACATTGAAAAGATATTTTATAGCCAGGTTTCCCTTCCAATTCATTATAGTCTTTAAAAGTCTTTAAAAGGATATTAAAAGGTCTTTAAAACAAGTAGAAAAAGTCGGCTTTGTTTGTTCTTAGAAACTGCCCTGGGGAGTTAGGTCTCTCATTACTGCTTGCTTTCTTTGTGCAGAGCAGAAACTTTCAAAAAGAAGTTTAGCCCTTGTGACTGCAAAGACTTTTTTTCTAATGCTCTTGAGATACTAGCAGGTATTAAATTGTACCTCACACCAAGCACTTTGCCTTGTCTTTTCTCCATGATTTGAAACACCTGTGCTCTGCTTCCTCCTACCACAGAGATACTGATGAGAGACTGTAGTATTCCAGTTCTCAGAACATACCTTCATCTATGTTGACCCCAACCCAAAAAGATACCTCTCATATTTTTCCCCTTCCTTTATCATATGTGATGTCTCTTCAAACAGCAGTTGCTGGAGGTTGTTTGTTTTTTGGGTT
>VXBB01021893.1:0-102500 GCA_013399915.1 Illadopsis cleaveri
CGAGCGGGGCCGAGGTACCGGGGCTGCTTGGCGGGCTCGGCCCCGCTCCCCGCCCGGCCCCGGAGGACCGCGGGGAAAGGCGTGAACCCCCCCGGAGGCTCCTGGGAGGGATGAGGGTGTATGTGCGGTTTATTTATTCATTTCTGTGCTCGCACATGCTCCCCCCGGGCAGCCCCCGCCGTCGGGGCCGGGGAGCGGCTCAGCCCCGCGCCGTGTCCATCCTCCCACCGCCCCTGCGGTTTCACCCGCAGCTTCTCCCCGCTCCGGATCTAACCAGCAGCTCAACGCCGTGTTTGTGCAGAACCGCCAGTCGCCTTGAATTTGGGCTTCGTTTTCCTGAAGGCGCGTCCTGGCGCTGGTCATCGCCCCCTCTGTGTCTCCCCTCCCCTGGGAGTGGCAGGGTGCAGGTGGAGAGGCACCCAGAGGTGCTGGCTCAGCTCGGCTCGCAGTGAGACATCAGGAAAACATCCCTGAGGCAGCAGCGCTCAGGTGTCCCAAGGTATCCTCTTGGGATCCACAAAATAAAATCAAAAGGGTCACAAGAGCGGAGCCTGGTACGGGTTAGAGATTTGGGTGCTTTACAAAGCAAGGAGAGAGCAAAATGAATCAAATAAGTTAAAATACAGAATTATTATTAGGCAAAGGAGGCTGTGTGAGCAGAGGAGCTCTGCTGCCTTTTGGGCAGGAGGGCTGCAAAGTTAGCCGAGACCTGGTTTGAAAAACAAAAAGCTCAAACCACCCAAACATTTGGCAGTCGTTCAATCAAAAATTCGTTTGTTCTTCAGATTCTCATTTTGCAAATCCCCGCTCTAAACAAATGGATATTTATCCCCAATTTTGGCTGCAAGCACCTGCACCCACTCTGCAGTCCCACGCAGCCCTGGCATCCAGCAGGGCTGATTCCTGGAAGGGCTCTGCTCATGTCCCCAACCATCTCCAAAAAATGGCTCAAACTCATCCCCTAAACGCTCTGTCACATCCCTGCCCCTGGAGGAGGCTCCTGCACTGTGAGGTGTAATAAATACACTGGAGCAAAAATCAGAAGGAGAAAAAAAAATTCCTTTAAATTGGGTAAATTTGAATCCATGGAGGGAAGGGATGGTGGGAAGGGGTGACCCTGGCCTGGGTGCTGTGGGGGGAGGCACAGGCAGTCCCCAGCCCTGCTCCATGCACAGCATCAATATTGGGGTCACACACGGACACCCCCAGCTCATCCCCCAGGGAATGGCTGCTCTGGGAAGGGATGTGCTTAGGCCACCCTTGCTCCTTCAAAACCTGGGGATTCCTCCATTCATGGATGGAGAGGGCATTCTGGATAGGCTCAGGAAAGAAGAATTGATGTGAAAATGAGGGAATTCCATGTGAAAATGCCACTATTTGTCTGAATAAATCAACACACTGAGTATCTTTTCCTTCATGTCCGTGTGGCCCAAAGGGACGGTGCAAGTGGTGGCGGTTTGGCAGCAAACGTGCCTTCAAAAGGGAGGATGCAACGCAAAAAGAAGGGACAGGACAAAAAATGAGGATCCACAGAGAGGCAGCAGCGGCTGCTCCTTTCACACCGCTGTCCCTGAGTGTTTTTACACCGACTTCGCAGGTAGGCAGGAGGTGTGAGGAGGACGCAGCAGGGTTGTTTTCTCAGTTATTCCCCTGGCCAGCGAGATGCAAATGAAGACGCTAAGAGGATTTCCCGGGCTGGGAGGAAATCCCTTTGCTGCAAGCTGGGAGCTCTCCATGGGCTGGCCCAGCCCTCCTCGCAGCATGAGACAATCCCTCTCTTAACTCACAGACCCTCCCGTGAGATTCCCCACATCGTGAGATCCACGAGCTGATCCACGATCTCATTTTATCCCTCAGCACAGGCAGGACATTGATGGGAGCCAGCTCCCCCTCCACAGTGCTCTCCTGCTTCCCAGGGCTTGGTTTGTTTGTTTTCAGCAGGATAGTTTTGTGTACAGCACCCTGGATTCCCTTTATTGAGCACGGCGAGACAAGCGGTGAGTTATGGCCCTTGTTAATAAAATTACTCTGCTAATATTTTTCCCCAACATGTGGAATATTATTGATGGATCAGGGATGGGGCCCATCCTGAGGCACGGGGCTCGTGCATCACCCCAGCTCCACGTGCTCCATCCAAAATGGGGCCTTGGTGGAGCTTAAGTGGTGCACAGGCCTTTTATGGGCCTTCTGCAGAACGGTGAATTTTACCCAAAATGCAGGTTAAAACCCATGTTAGGTATTAATGCAATCAGGTCCATAATCTCTCTATCAAAAACTCCCCGAGCACCTCTTCACCTGCTAAACCAAGTAGCTCCTTGTCTGGGGAGTGCTGTAACACATTCTGGGGGACTTCTTGCTTGTTTTTTTGCTAAAGAAAGGATGCATTGCTGAGCCCCTGCAAGTTCTGCCTCAGGGCAGAGCATGGGCACTCACCAAAGGGCCATCCTGACCTGCCAGCCCAACATTTTCTTCCTCCACCTTCAAACACAGAATTAAATGATCACAGTTTTTCTATGAAAACATGGTGATCTCCACAAACTTCTTGGAAACAGAAACGCCAGCTGCAGGAAAAAAAATAAAATCCTGCTTTATTATTTTTTCCTTCCAAATCTATTGTTTAAGACCAAAATATATCTATTTTTAATTTTTTTGAGGGGCAACACACTTCCAGGAGAGCTGCAGCTTCCTTCCCCTGCAAAGCTTCATCAGCTTCATTCATCAGGGCATTTCTGTGTATTCCATTTAGATCCTTCACCCTATTAGAGGTATTTTATAAAACACTGCATTAAAGCCTTTTAATGCCTTCCAGGGCATGTTGTAAAACCCTGCTGGTTTCAGAAGCTTCTGGATGAGCTTTTCCAGCACTTCCATGTTGAGAGCACACATTGGCAACTCAGCTCCTGTCTAGGACAGGACAGATAAAACCAGGGAGGGTTTTAACTTTGACCAAAATCATTAAATGGTGGTATTTCCAACTGAAAGCGGAAATGTGAAGAATAAGTATTTATTCCCTAAAAAACAACAGTATTATTATTTTTTTTGTTGGATTTCCTGCTTTTGCCCAGGTAAGAAAAAAATTCCAGGAAAAATTCCAGCTAAGGAGGTGATGAAGCACGTTGAGATGGTCAGGCAGTATTTGCAGCCTGTAAATAAAGCTTATTTAGAGACTCTTGTTCAAATATTCCATGATAGAAGAGTTCAACAGGCATTTTTTAAATGGATTCTGAGCAACTGGGCAGAGAGAAAATATGTCTGTGGGACCATGAAACATTTATCTGTCCAGAAGGAGACAGGGAAAAAAAAAAAAAAAGCCAGGAATGATCTATCATAAGGGAGGAAATCTGCACCTCAGCATTTGCCAAAATGTCTTAATTGCTTTGTAAACTCATCTAAATAAATAAAACGTGGAGGGCTGTCTGGGCTCTCTGCTAAGGAGCAGCGAGTGTTGCCTGGGGATAAAAATCTTAATCCTGCTCAGGGCTGGGCTTGTTCCCAGTTTGCTCCTGGTGCAGGAGGTCAGGATGGTGTCACAGGGCTTGGGGCAGGTCCTGGAGGTGGGGAGTGATCCCTGCCCCAGCCCTTGGCCAGGGACAAGGGACATTTGGGTGTCCTTTAGCCCTGCTGGTAACTCACACCCATTATGGCTCCTCTTTACTTGATTTTTTACTGCTCCTTGTATTTTTCCTGGTGAAAATGGCTCTGTGATACTCACAGATCATTCACTTTGAGGGTTTGCACACCATGGTTATGAGAGGGCTCCTCCTGGCTCCTTGGCTTTATTTAAAACTTTCCAATTTGTGGCTTCCCTCCTCAAAACCTGGATGAGATCATTGCTCAGGGCACATTCTCCTGGTTCTTGTGACAAAGGTGATTGTCCCCCTCTACTCCTCTGTGGTGAGAGCTCACCTCCAGCTCTGGGTCCCATCAGATGTGGAGCAGCAGGATAAAGTCCAGAGGAGGCCATGGAGCTGCTCCAGGGCTGGAGCCCCTCTGAAGCCAGGCTGGAAGAGCTGGAGGTGCTCACCAGGAGGAGGGAAAGCTCCAGGGAGAGCTCAGAGCCCCTGCCAGTGCCTAAAGGTGCATAGCATTTAAACCATCTAAATTAATGAGACTTAAATATGTGCTGCAGGTTAACCATGTTCTAACACTGAACTAGAGCTTCATTTTCCACATAGGTCTTGTTCAAATTTGTAAGGTAAATTCTCATCTTCATATATATGAAATGTCTTCCTTCCTGCCTTTCTCCTGATAGATTTTACTCTTTTATTTTCATTTCTTAGTGAACCTCGACCTGGAGCAATGGTCATTCCTGCACTGAAGCTGTAGCAAAGGCAACTCCTGAGTGGCTTCAGGCTGGAAAATGGGGCTGGTGGGTGTTTGACAAATGCTGCTCATGGAGAGAGGATGACCACAGGAGGCTGAGACTTTGTCACACTATCCTGCTGCTTTGGCTTTTATTAATTAATTAATTTGGCTTCTAATAACTAACAGCCCAGTCCTGCACTCCTTTTGCCTGCAAAAAAAGGGCATTTTCTCCTAAAGTTGTGCTGGATCCTGAACAACTTCACTCATGGCACTGCTTCCATTGCAGTAATTATTTGCAGGGGTTTTTCCCTGAGTCGGTAAGCATCTTTCAGGGTGTCATTCTGGGAAGGACATATGTCCAGCATAGCTATGGCTAACATGTCCTGCATGATTTACATGTTTCTTATGTGTGTGAAATGTAATATACTTATATGTTTTGGAGTCATGTATTTAGATATGATCTCACGTAAGTCTGGCAGATAAATATGTTCATCTCATATAGCACTGACATACTTATTTTCACTTAGGACTGCTTTTATTCAAGGACTCCTTTCTGTGCTCAGTAGGGTCAAGCAGCCTTGTTGTTGGCTCAGCTGGATCGTTCTTAGGTCCAAATTTTCCTTTCAAATTCCAGTCATCTGAAATAAAACCACGTAGGCAACGTAACCATTGTGTTTAAGTTAAATATTAATGTTAGATACGGATCCAGTGGTGGAAAGATGGATGCCTGTCTGTGTGGGATTTGATAATTGCTGGGAACAGGAATATATGATGTTTTATTTTCTGTCTGCCCACGACACTTCAGTGACTGATCTCCGGGGTTTTATTCCTGCAAAGAACGATGTGGAACAGGCTGAGCTGCAGCTCCTGCCCAGGTGAATGGAACCTCCTTTCAAAAACAACTTTGTGCAACTTGCTGCCAGAATTACCTGCACAGAAATCTCCTTAAACTCATGTTTTTTCACATTTCTCATCTGATTTCCTGGAGCTGAGGAAGAAGGGGGAGGAAGAGGAGTGTCTCAATTCTGAGGAAGGTACGAATCTGAAAATGGAGAACTTAAAAAGGAAAAAAAAATTGAAGAGGAGAAATTAATTAAATAAATGCTAATATAGAAGTAAAAAAACCCACTGCCTGACAGGAGAGCAGCGATTTAATGGCATTAAGTCATGAATAATCCTGCTGAAAGGTCTTTGTGCTCGCTGCCCTTTGGTACCTGACTGTGCTTCTGTGCTGCAATGTTTGCTCCTGCTTTCTTCTGCTGAAGTTTATAAAGCCAACTCTAAAAAAAAGGGGGAGAATGTTCCCATAATTATCCCCTCACCAATCTACTGCAGTAAATTACCCCCTAGCCCCGTGCCTGGGTGCTTAACACGAAGCAGATGAGAGAGCTTCATATTTAGTTTAGTAAACTGTAATTTCTGACAAAGGTAACTGTCACCTTCTGTTTCATTCTGCGCGTTTATTTTTCAAGCACCAGAGCTGACCTCCGAACTCAATCTGCACTTGCCTATTGATGCATAAATATCTGTAATATCACAGTAAATTAAATTCAGTTTTAAAGGGTTTCTATTTAACAATCTGTCAGAACTTTCACAGCGTTTGATTTCTAGTTTCCCTCTGTCCACTGACAGGTTTATCTCGGTATGGCTTGATTAATGAAACCTTTTATTTGCAGTAAGCACACCTATTATTACCATAATCTCTTAATGCTTGCTTAGGCAACATTGTACTCTGACAGCAGGGCTCCAAAAACTTCCAGCCCCTTCGCTCCTCGGCAGAACAGGCAGCAGAATTTGGGGTTGGAGACTGTCCTGCCCTCCACTCTTGGGGATGTTTGCAAAATCAAGCAGTTTCCCAGTTTAGCAGGTTTGGAAATGTTATTTTCATGGAATAAAGGTGCCTTATTAGCAAGTGTTTTCACCAAAGATTAACAAATCCACATTTAATTTTGATTAGTGTTTCCTAAGGAGGAAAGGGATGTTCACAAGATGAGTTCTTATGGATGATTTGTTGAATTTAGGGAAATACACTACAGCATAGCCTGGAGAAGTTTGTATAGGTTTGGGTATCAGAGTTGTTGACTCCAATTCCTGGTTTTCTTAGGAAAGCCCTGGGAAAATCACTTCATCTCTCTGTGCTGTAATCCCACCTCACTGACGGTCGTGGGTAATGGAATAAATAGAATTACACCACATGAGGGGCAGAGTAAAACTGCTCCAGATGAGAGACAGTCAGACCATATTATTCCAAATTTCTTTCCTTACTGCACAGGAGGAAGTTGAATTCCTGACCCCTCCACACTTCCAGCACACAGAGTTGCTGCTGTGACTGAGGAGGGCTCTGCAGCAGGGACTTGGATGAAAAATGAGGTTCCTTGGTACCCTGAGCAGGACAGAACCAGGAAGGAACCAGCAAGTCACATCCCTGGACTAGGAAAAGATGTGATTTTCATCCCTGAGAGAGCTTTATGTTTAGATAAGCTAAGGAGAACTGCAAATTCCCTAGGTCCCTGAGGATTTTCTCTGTACACGTGAGGATGAACTTGCAGCCCCACGAAGAGCAAAGGGAGCTCTGACACCAAATTCATCACGGCCATGGCTCACACGCAGTTTGATTCCATTCCTATTCTTGTTTACAGCTGGGTTTTGGGCTTTTTCCAAACTGCTCCTCACTGGGAATTCTTTGTTTTATAAGCTGATTGTCAGACTCTCTCAGATTCTGAAAATAAAGACCCCACCTCCCAACTTGAGCACCTAAAATGAGACCGAATAATTTAGGTGGGCTCTGACATTTGGGTTGTCTCCAACTTTCAGGGACAGCCTTTGCTTTTAGTTCTCCAGGATCTCTCTCCTGTTGAAACCCACATGCCTCTGGAATCAGGGACAAAGTTACCAGCAAAGATTTGATTGCTTGCATGCCAACCCAAGGATTGCATGTGGAAAACGTCACTCCTAACAGTCACAAGTCCCTCTTGTGCATAAATACCAAGAATTTCCATGCCAGCACTATTGAAAAGGAGAATAATTCTGAAGGTGATTTGTGCACTTGTTTCTTCAGGATGAAAACATTTCAAGAGGTTTATTGCATTAAGATGTTAATCAGCATCAGGAAACACATTCTCAGCTCTGCAGTAAGACCCAGAGAGGCACTGACATTGCTCAGTAAACAACTCACAAATGAGGATTATATTTGTCTGTACCAAAGCACACGCCACACTCTGCACATATAAACCTGATCTCAGAATGTTTTCACGGTATAAAAACTTGGAGAGACTCATTAGAAGCAAACTGTATATTTCCAATCAATAAATGCAGTATGGTTCCATGGCCCTGCATCCAGTGTGTGTTTCTGCAGCTCCAGGAGCGACACTTCCAATACACAACTGCCTGTCATAAAAGTGTTTATTTGCTCACAAGTGCAGACTCTGCTCCTGCAACCCTGCTGCTGGAATTATTGTAATTCTCCAGCACGTTTCAGACTTTTTTTTGGGTTGTTTCACACTCTGCTTTTTAACCTTCAACAACAAATATTGTTGTATCATGAAGACAGCAAATCCAAACAATTACATATGTAGTCCAAAGGCATACACAAGAAAATCAATATTTGACATCTTTGCAACTCCCTCCTTGGAGCAGCGCTCAATAGCTCTTATTCATTATACACTTATATCTCTTTCAGATTCGCCTTTGTCACCAGAAACCCATTTTTTTTTCTCCTTTGACTTCCACATAACTTCTTTGCCCTGTACTTTTACAGATGCCTTCTGGCTATAAATACTAATGAAATCTCTTTGCTTAATTCAATTTTGCTGGTACACTTACAGTTATGACCTAACTTTCCCACGAGAGAGACTGATTGAACATTCCAATACCTTATGGATGGGAGCAAACACTCCACAGAACTGGACTGACAATTTCCATAATTATAGAATTCACAGCCTAATGACCTTAAAAAACAATAAAAAGATCTCTTGTTAATTCCATTTCTGTTACTGACATTCAAGATATTTCATTTTTCACAGGACAACAAATTTACTTTTTATTTTCAAAAGAGCAGTCTATCCTTTTACCCTAGATTAAATTTTCTGAATATTGAAGGATTTCATTGAATATTTAGCATTTCTTTGTCTTTTAAAAGTTAGAATATTTATGATCCTTAGAATGCTCCTGACTGATTTATAGCAATCAATTACAAGAGTGCGTTTTGAAATAGCCCTTTTAAAAATGAAGAATAGAATAATTAAAAAGATCAGAAGTCCTCCCTTGCATATAATTATTTCATTATTTCATTACAGTGCAGAAATTGTTTTTGCTGACTGGGAACAATTTTAATTGAGCAAAAGCTGTATTAATATACGATAGCAAGCAGTTCTTCCTAGGAAATAAGAGCACTAATTGCCTAAATTTTTATTCAGCACAGTCAGCCTTAAAAGCCACATTGTAATATAAACCTAATCGCTGGCTACAGCGGATCCTTTTGCCGTGGTGGAGACATTCCCAAAGCATAACCTTGCTGTGCAGTTAATTTATGCCTTCAACAGGTTTATTGCTGCGTGAAACGTTTGTTTGGGTGCTGATTGGTGGCAGGCTGGGAGCAGGGAGCTCTGTGCCTGCACAAGCAGGGCTGCCCGTGCCACCCATGGCCACCTTGTCCCCGTGTTTTGGTGGGGACACCACCAGGGTGGTGCCTACATTGCTTTGGCTCCTCACTTCCCATCTGGCTCTCCTCTCCAGCTGCTGCAGGGTTTCCATCTGAGCAATGGGGAGGAAGAGAAACACCACCAGATTGAAATTAAGAGTGGGAAATCGTGCATCACCTGACTTTGATGTTTTGAATCACCATGAGAGTGAGGTTTCCTCTCATTGTAAGGGTTTGGGGAGCTTGAGCTGTTGCTGAGAGCTCTGAACTGTACCTGCCCCACCCTGGTGGGTATCCCTGCTTTCCCAAGGAGCAGGTGGTGGTGTTTGCAGCAGGCTGGGATTTGGGTGGGCTTGCTTTGGCCAGGAGACCTCTTCTCATTCTGCTGTATATCTCTGTGTTGGAAATATTTCATCATCACTGGTGCCACCTCACTTCAGGGGTCTGGACTCTTTCTGCCACCTGCTGAAAACAACCCCTGTGCTGGCTGGGCTGGAGCTCCTTTGGCCCCATGAGATGTGACAAATTATTGTCAGCTTTGCTAACACACCCCAGTACCTTGGCCACAGTGGTCCTTCCTGGTGCTTCCCACAAGGGACTTGCAGAAGGCTGGGATTGGGCTGTCCCCGGTAATGGGGACACTGACAGGGACTCTATAGGGACACGGCTATAGGGCCAAGGGCATCCACCAGCTGTTCTTTGATCCCAAACCCTCCCCACCCTCTGGGATGTAATATTCCTGTGTGCCAGGCACAGACAAGCAGTTCTTATGTTCAGCTCCCAAGCAGAGCTCAACATCCCCACTAATACAGACCAAGAAACACTGGTGAGGTTGGCTCAGAATCCTTTAACTTCGTCAGAGACAGTTTTCTGGAAGGAAGCAAAGTCTTTTTAATAAATAATAACACCTTAGCCAGCTCGGTGCTGGCAGATGGCTCATGATGGTTTCTGCCTAAGGACTCCAACCTTGACAAGAGGAGTCTGCAAGTCCCTGTCAGAGGCAGTGCCGTGCCTGGAAGTGCAGACATGGAGTTAGCAGGAAATGATGGCTGCAGGGGAGATCTGGAGTTTGTCTGATGTCCAAGTTTCTCCTCTCACGGCGTCGTTGCTTCCGGGGTGCTGGGGGAAGTCGCCAATGGGGCTGCTGCTGGTTTGTGAATGAGGCTCTTTGTCAGTGCTCAGCTCTGACCCCCCTCCTCTCAAAGCCTGGCTGAAGCCCATCCAAAGAAACAAAGTGGAAATGAAAGATAAAATTCTGGTCCAATGCAACAGCATTAATATAGTGTCTGAATGGGAGAGAAAAGATTTATAATTACCTCAAAGTGAGGCCGAAATTTTTCCTCCTGAGCACACTGCCTTCCAGTCCCACTGTGAAGCCTTAAATGCAGTTTTGGTGCAAATTTACACTGTAGTGTTCAAGTAAGAGCAGTGGAAGTACCAGTCCCAACAACAGCCAGCAGCACTCAAACATAGCCATATTAAGGATTGCCTGGCAGCAGATGTGATGTATCCCTCTGCTATTCCATAGTGGCAGCCCTCAGGTACATAGTCATAATTCCTGTGAGAGGCAGGCTCTGGGGATGACAGACTGAATAGTTACAATCTATCATGAGAAATTTTCAAGGATGAGTTAATGATTTTGTGCAATTTCCAGACCAGTTAGCTGAAGCCTGCAAGCTGGAGTTTCCCTGGGCTGCAGCTCACCAGGAACAAGTAACTGTTTTCTCCTTGTGCCTCAGTTTCCACTTCTATAAAATAAGTGAACATCCCACCTTTTCTGTGAAATGATTTAAATCTATCTCAGAAAAATGCTGCATAGGAAATATTCCAGAGGAGGAAAAGGGGGTTATTATCAACCCAACTTTTCTTGCAGTAAAATCAGGGCTAAAAGTAGTGCTGGGTTAACACTTTTGTTTTTCCTGGACTGTTACATCCCATGATTTCCTGAAGGAGGTGCACAGGGTAAGACATGGAATGTGTCTTCCTTTGCCAGTGTAGATGGAGATGAGGACTGTTGGAAACTCCTTTTGTATGTGTTTGTTCCTAGCTGGAGCCTGCTGTTGTGTGCATGGGTTTTGTGTACGTGTAAAAGTCTTGCATCTTTCTGGGTGAGCTCTGCCCTGTTGTGGTGAAAGCTGTTAACAAACATGAACCCCTCAAATCCCTGCACTGGCTTAATTTCCTTCCCTGACTCTACAGAGTCGGTTTCAAAGAATTCCAGAATCCCAGAATGTTTTGGGTTGGAAAGAACCTTTAATCCCATCTTGTTCCACCCTCTGCCATGGGCAGGGACAACTTCCACTGTCCCAGGGTGCTCCAATCCCTGTCCAGCCTGGCCTTGGACACTTCCAGGGATGGGACATCCTCCTTTGCAGAGCTCTGAAGTTTAGTTTTTCAGCCTGTATGATCCTGATAACAGCCTGGCCTTCCAGATGTTGGCTGGAAAGCTAAAAAAATCGGGAAAGATCCTCAGTGACTCCACAGTCCATCCCTCCTTCCTGGAGGCTCCAGGCAAGCTTGGGACACTGGGACTCTGGCAAGGAGAGTATGTTCCAGCTGTGTCCAGACACAATTTTGCAGCACTGGCCTTTGGCTCGCAGCTCTGTCCTTTGAAAATCTTGACCCTTTTACTCTAGTGAGCCCTCTGGGTGCTTCCTCAGTGCCCAGGGTGACCAGTAAGAGGTCGGCTCTCTCGTAGTCCCAGGACAGCTGTGCTGGCAGTGTGGGATACAAAGGATTTACGCTGCCATCTGTGTCCTTTGTGCCTGCTCACGGCATTTCCCCCCGTGCCCGGCGAGATGGAGAAGGTTATTTGTCTTAAGAACATTTTCTCCTTTCTCTCTCTTTTGTTTTGCATCAGTGTCAACAAGCAATTTGCACCATAATTCATTCTTGTTTGGGCCCTAATTGTCCCTCCCCGTCCGGAGCTGGCTGCTTGCCTCGCTATTCCCAGGCTCTCCCCGGGTGTTTCCCAGAGCTCCAGCGAGGCAGGGTCAGCCCTCGGCTGCCGAGTGGAGGCTGCTGCTCCCAGGGCATCCCGCGGTTCTCCATGCGAGCGGGAAGAGGGAGAGCTCCAAGCGAACACTTTGGGGCAGTTTAAGGTGTTGCTCCCTCCAGGACAGCTGCTACTGCTCAATTCCCTCCCGTGGAGCCTGGCTGAGAAAAGAGCAGCTCTGAAAAGATGTGGGGTTGGAAGTGGAGAGCATCCTCTGTGCTGCTCCAGCCAGGCAGCAATCAGCACCCAAAAAAGCTCAATTAAGACTAAACTCATATACACAGACTGTGCAACCATGAATAAAACACCCAGTCCAAACCCTCCCCTCTTTCACCAGGGTGACATGAGACTTAATTAATTAGCACTTTCAGGTGCTTGGATAGTCCATTGGTGGGAAATCATAACTTATTCATTTTCCCCTCCAGGTGGCCAGAAAAGAGTCGGCATTTCATTCTCGTGGATACAACAGAGCCACCTTCATTGCATACAAAATTTTGCAAGGGAGAGAAGACCTAGCAGAGGGCTCTCACTTCCTGGAAGTGATTCTGACAGCAGGAATTATTTAAAGGGAGAGAAAAGCATGGTCTTGGGTAAAGGACTCTATTGAACAAAAAGCAGAGCAGGGTAGGAAGGCATGAGGGCAATCCAAAAGTTTCTACAAGGACAAGAGAACTTTTGTCATGGCCTTTTCAACCTGTACCAATCAGGGAAGATGACAGGGAGGTGCAAGAAGATGTTGGCAAATTGAGAGTGAAAAACGGAGCACGCTTTTTAAATGTGGGGAGTAATTCAATTTACCTTCCCCTCTTCCATGCCCAAGAAATTGTAGGAGGGTTTAAACCTCAGGAATTCCCAGGCAGATTTGGTGACTCCTCCTGAGCTGCCTGTGCAGTTGGTGTGTGCTGCAAAGTCATTTCTGCACCCACTGCCCTGCCAGCACCACACACACACACATGCTGCACCTCTGATGGCAAAAGCCAGAATGTATTGCTTAAAACGGCTCCAAAAAAATCCACTTTTCTTTTATAATAATATTTCCACAGGCCTAGCAATTGATGGCTGGACTAGGGGAAAACACACATCTTTGCTTCCAAGTAATAGGCTGCAGATTTGCAAGACTAAATCCTTTTAAAAGCCCGAAATCACATCCATTCAGTCCGTAAAAGAAAGAGAAGTCTAATATGATAACATTGTACATAAAGCATTTTCTTGACTTAGATATATTTTAGGCATGCCAGTTATATAATACAGAGCAAGCAGGGGGAAAGGACTTGATCACATTCAGATGATACTAAATTATCTTATGACACAGGCTGTATCTTTTTTACAACAGAAAATGGAAACAACTGTGTCCTTGACCTTCAAAAAGGAATTGACTTCCCTAGCTTAACTATTCAAACAAACAACTGTGTACTCTCTTCAATTCCTGTGATAATTTTGATTTACTGTAAATGACTGAATTTAATGAACTAAATTATGCTATTTAAATGCATTTTGTGAATGGTATTGTAGTTTGTTACTAAGCATTATGTCTACGCTAAAGTGTGCTGTAAATGATATGATATGGAACATATGTGCTGTATTCATAATTTAACTGTTGCTATGGAGTGCCTTCTTCAATAGGCTCCTCTGAAAAACGAGTTCTTTATTTACCTGGTGAAATGAAGGTGATTTCTCAGCAAACCTCTAGGTCTCACTGACCTTGACAGAATTACAGTGCTAATATTTTCACATGGATGAACTGTTCTCCAATAATTTTTCCCAAATAGATGGCACAAATAGGTTTTCTGTTAATGCCGCGACAGACTGCGTGTTTTCTCATCTCACTTTTCTTTTTGTTTGAACAAATGTTTATTACAGCTCTTGCAAAATGACTCCCACCCTCATTAGTGATAACAGGTTTGAGTTCAGAGCTGGATCTCAGGGTCTTGGATGTGATTCCCAGAAATGCCTTGAGCCTGGTGCTGCAGAGGCAGCCAGGGCCCAGCTCCATCTCCAGCCATGCCATGCAACCTGTGTTACACTCTTGTTGCTGAAACCCGTTGTATATTTGGTTTTCTTTACTCTTAAGGCCACAAATTTGACTCTGTATTGCTGATATTGGGATTTGCTTTATGCACTTAAAGCCAGGTTCATCAGAGCTAAATCCTGAAACTCTTCAAATTCCCTTTAGCCAGACACCTTTTTTTCCTTTAGTGCCTCTGTGCCAGTCAGGCACACATAAATACTGGTTACAGATTAAGGGTGTTATATGTAAAATGATATATAAAAATAATTCCAGTGCTTTCAGAAAATGATGGGAAGTTGAGTAAAAACTCTAGAATTTCAATGGCTACTTTCAAATTTGGAACCTCATTTCAGATTCTTCTTATTGTCTTCTTCTTTCCAAAGAGAAAATGTCAGTAATTTCTGAGAGAAAATAACAACACGAGAAAATTCCGGCAACAACAGGGAAGGATTTTTACAATATCTCAGAACATATCAGTCTTCATTCAATGTGCATTTAATGGGTCAAATAAGGACACTCTTGATGAAACATTGAGCCATATATAACACCACCTTTTAACTAATTTGGACATCCACAATAAATTATGGCTGCATTTCATAACTGTTCATCAACCATCAGCTCCCAAGGAGAACAGCTGAGTTTTCTGCACATGGAATCTCTTGGAAAACCTGGCTGGTTTTAACTATGTGAAACGTGTTATCATTGCAAACAAATGCAAACAAAAACATTGTAAGGTTTGGGGGTTTTTTTAATAGCCATATTTCCACCAGTGCATAGCACTGGTGGCATTTTCAGATGTGCAAAGGCTCCTCCTGCAGGTCAGTTGTGTTGTCAGATGCTCCGCTCCACACTCAGGTAGGTTTTTGCAGAAGCCTCGGTTCCTACTGTGCCAGAAAACATACTTAGAAAATAAACTGCTAAAAATACAAACACATGCAGCATGGTTAAACAATTCTTGCTGAAAAGCTCATTCCAAAATGTTTCCTAACCTAACAGAAGTGTGTCTGCTGGTTTGGATGTGTCTATAGAGGGAGAAAAACTTGAGGGCAACTTTATATTTTCACTTTCTCTTGGAAAAATAAAGATCTGCTGGAGAAAGGTGCACAAACAGCAAGGGGAAAATGCTTCCCAAGACCTCACTAAAGCAGGTATTCCTGGCATGTCCTGCTGCTGGAGCACATAGCCAACGTGTCCAGGAGGATGAAAAAGGTTTGGGATTCAATGAGTGTAGGAGGAGGATGGGACCCCTACCCACCTTTCCAGCCAGGACAGCTCCATGAGGGGAGTTCCTCCTCTAGCACTTTGTGTTTTGGGTTAATCAGCTGCCATCCCAAATGATGTGCAGAGAGCAGATAACACCTCCTGAGCCAGGAATTGGCACAGCAGAGCAGCCTGCCCCGGGTACCTGCTCTGCACTGTGCACCATCATTGTATGAGAGAAGCAGCTATTTTTCAGCAAGTGGCTATTGGATACTTCCCGTGCTGCATATCAACAACCAGATCTTGACCCAGAAATGTCAGTCCCCGCTCAGAGCAGACAAGGAAGCATAATTAGAGATGCTCTGGCAACGTATTTTAGCACTGACGGTGACAATGTTTAAATTTTTAATCAGGCATGTAACATAAAAAGCACATAACATGAAATGTGAAAAGAAAATTGGCAAATACCAACGTGCTGTTTGACACTTTATTTCACTGAAGGAAGTGAACATCAATAAACATTATTTATCATAAATGACAGAGAGGAAGGCGTGTTTCTAATAAAAACCTTCCCATTGCAAGGGGTGAATCTCATAAAAGCACCCTGATAGTACTGTAAAAGCCATGCTGGGCCAGACCACGGAAGGAAACACAGAAATATTTATTGGGAGGCTGTGATGTGCACCCAGATGTGCTCCCCCATCACAGCTGGTTTTGGGGGGCAAAGAGATCCCCCCAGGGTGCAAGGACTTGCATCCAGACGTGGCACAGCTCTGAGCCCTACAGTAGGGGACACAAATGTACCTGCACATGTGATACAGCAAACGGTGCCAGGTTTGAGGGTTGACCCTTCAGAAAGTGCATCCCATGGCAAGTTTTGCTCCAAGCTGGCAAACACTGAGCCAGGTATTTCTAGCTGGAAATCGGGGGACAGCAAATGGGGATCTGTTGTGTGATCCCCTCTCCCCAAAGCTCTTTCTGTTTTAGCAACGTCTTTTCACTTCAGTGTCTTTGTAAACACTGTTGCATTTCCTCCTGCCTGAACCCCACCCCTCCCACCATCCCTGCTGGGTGTGGGCTCTGCTGAGTGAGGCCTCATGGTGATCTGAGCCTGGACCTGCACTGAGCTCGCTTTACAGGGTAGATGAATGCACCCAAAAATTCCTTGAGGGAAGTGCCAATCCAAGTATGCCAAAGTTAGAAAAAGCCTGATTTAGGGCTATTCTGGTCACTTTAATTTGTCTCTGTCGTATGCCTGAATAGAGAGTCAGTCTCCAACTGCATGATTCCAGCTGCTGCCACAAAAAAGTACAAACTCAAAGAAAACAGCTCCTCTGTGCAGTGCACACTGAGGCAAACAGTGTGTGGCTGCCTCTGAAGCCCATGTGAACATAAATGCACATTCTGGTAGTTCCTGAGTGTCCAAGCTCCTCTCTGCCTTCTTGAGAGTTGTCCTTTTCCTTCCACTTGAAAATCTCCTTCTTTTCCAGCCCTATTCCCCAACATCTGCCTCCCTGATCCAAATTCCTGCCTTTGCCTCCTTACTGCCAGCTCTGGCTCGTGTCTGCAGCAGGGTTGTGTTTCCATGGTCTGTGCTGCTGGGACATTGTGAGGAAGAGCTGGGAGCCTGGGAAGCCCTGCTCCAGGGCCAAAGCTGTGGACTGCTCTTCTCTGGCTTGCTCTGATGGGATCAGGGTTGCCTGCTTGATGGGAGCTGTGAGGAGCAATGTGCTATGTGCAGAAGACAGAGTTTTCAGAGGATGCTGTGGACAAACTCCAAAATGTCTATTTTTTTATAAACTGCACCAAATCCAGACAGAGTCAAGAGTTCATTCCCAAAAGCAATGGAAGCCACTCAGGCAAATTTTAGGCACAAACCACACTGAAATTGAGATCTCCTCAATGAGATTGTTGTGAGATTCTTTTTAATGTGGGCAAAAGAAAATATTTTGCCTTTTCTTTGTTTTAAGAAAGATGTGAATCCTGTCTCTCTCTTTTTTTTTTCACAGAAAGTTTTTTACAGAAAGAGTGGTAAAGTACTGGAATGGTTTGCCCAGGGAGGTGGTGGAGTCACCATCCCTGGATGTGTTTAAAAAGAGACTGGATGTGGCACTTGGTGCCGTAATCTAGTTAAGGTGTTCGAGCATGGGTTGGACTCGATGATTTTGAAGGTCTCTTCCAACCTACAAATTCTGTGTGATTCTGTGATTCTTTCTTTTTTCTTCTGAAATGCAGCAAGAGAATCCAGCTTGAGGCAGACAGTCATCATGGGACATCTCATCTAAAAGGGGTAAAGGCTTGCAAAGATTTGGGCAACTGAAGGCAGATTTATACAATGGGGAGTGTCAGAGAAGCTGAACCGTAGGCACTGCTCTGCCCCACTTCTCATGGAATTCATAATAACGCTTTTCATGGGAGCCTGCCTGGGTTAACTCCTGGGCAATCACAAGCCTGTGTGTTGCTAATAATAGCATCATTGGCTAAAATACCTCCATGTTTACTGAGGTTCATACTGCAATTTTGTGCCTCTGTTTTGTCCTGCTTGCTCTCTTTTGTTTTCCATTCCCGTCATGCTGTTACACTAATATTTTCCATCTTGGTTCCAAGGGCTGCCACCATTAGCTGCTGCAGCACGTGGATGTTTGTGTCTCTCCATCAGATTTGTGAGGAGGCTGCTATGGCAGGGCCAGCTCTCATGGCAGTGTTTCCTGAGAGCAGATGGTGACAGCTCAGTGTTGTCACCCGAGGCAGCTGGGTTGAGTTCCCTCTCTTGGAAGCATGGACTGTGACCATGGTGTGGCTGGAACTGAACAGAAAGTCTGGGGAATTTGGGCAAAGAATGAGGAAATTGTGTTTTTAATCTAAAGATGCATAGTTTTGATTTATTTCAAATTGAGGCAACTGATAAAATGCTGCTGTCAGCCCTCTCCACCCAGCAGGAGAAGTTGTTTCTGTTAGCTAAAGGCATCACTGCACCATCCCAAATTAAGTTCCATCACAGTGTGCTTGGTAGTTAAAACAGAGGGTAAATTTGAGTCATGGAAGGAAACAAGAGAGTTTGCTACTGAACTGTTAGTCCTGCTTTAGGGTTCATGGACTTGGTCAAGCACAAGACAGTTTTTGCTGCACCAAAATCATAGCTAAACCCCAGGAATTAATGTTTATTCCAGCTCTCTATCGATTTTGGGGGCACTGGACTTCAGATTCTTACATTTGAACTTCACAGATCCTTACATTTGACTTCATGGGGATTCAGATACTGAAGGATTTGGGTCTTAACCTCTGCTCTAGTTTCCCAGCTGAAAGACAGTAGCAATATTTCTCTGCCATACAGCAGACTCACAGTGAGTAATTATTTCATATTTGTAGAGTACTTTGGGAAGAATGTGCTCCATATTGCTGATATTATTAACTTCTGGAGCCCAAGATGGAACAGTGAAGCGCCTCTGTTCTGTGCAGACCTGATAATCTTGAAATGTAAGGAATATTTAGAAGTCTTGACAGGAGAAACTCTCAGCAACAAAAAGAAATCCTTTCCCACAGCAAGGATTTGGGGAAATAATGTAGAAGCAACACTACACAGTCCAAGCCCTTGTTGCAAAGTGAATGAGTTTCCAGCCCACATCAAAGCGCTGTTTACTTCTCCTGTCAGATGATTTTGTGTGTGTTGCAGAGGGCTGGAGCACATCAGGGTGACAGAGAAAGGACTTACTGAGGCAGCAGACGTGCAAGTAGAGGTCAGAGTTAGCATGGACAGGGCACAGGGTCTGGTGAGTGGGTGAGAGATGCAGAACAACAAATAAATGTACTGTAGGACAGACATCCAGCCATGTCCTGGGCTGCATCANTGCCCTGGCTTATGGGGGCTTCATTCTGCTCCCCATTCCTGCTGTCCAATGCGAGGGGCTGATTGTCTGCAGAGCAACTGGCCAGAGCTGAGGCAAAGAAGCCATTGAGTACCTNACTCTCTCTGCTCTGGTGAGACTCCACCTGACACACTGAGCCCAGCTCTGGGGTCCCCAATATAGGAGGGATGGGGATTTCTTGGAATGAGTCCAGGGGAGGCNTATAACTGTCTTTTTCCCGTTCCTGCTGGGAAGCTGTTAGGTGTTGAGGTACTTAATATAAAATTTTGAATTTTATTGTGTGCATTGGAAATCGTGACCTGGCTCACTTTGAGGCATTCAAAATGAAGATCGGGGCTTTTTTCCTTTTCTTGTTTTTATATAATTTTTGATCATTTCCTCTTGCCTTGTGCTATTTTAAGATGTTTAACTTAGTAGCTCCAGAAGAACCATTCACAAATAGTGTTGATCTGTGTTTTGAAAGTTTAACATACACTATCCAATGAACATTTACATACACCACTGAAATCCGGCATTTGGGAAATTAAAACAACAAAACTTGATTGCATATCATGATTTCATATTTTGCAGATGTTAATATTTAATCATATGCAGAGCCATTTAGCTTAAGTGCATTAATGTAACTCATTTAAAAGAGGCCAGTAATTGTCCTATTAACTCCCAGCCTGGATGTTATCCATGCTGCCCTGCTGGTAAGGCCAGAGGGAGAGTCTCCTATTGGCACCCACAGAGATTGCTCTGATCTGTTGAAAATCCTGTTAAAATCTAATTACTTAGGAGAATAGGCCAGGGAATATCTAATGAGCTTCAGGAAACCCACTGAAAGAAATTCTCTTTTAATACAGACTGAAACATCTTCTGTGTTTCAATTACAGTGGTACCACATGAACATAATTACACTTGTATAGAACGGGACTCGTCTTTGTTGTTTTAATTACATATCACTAGATTTTTCTTAGTCATGGAGAAAAATAATTTGATTCTCCATAAAGGCTAAATGTTGATGAAAGGCTGAGTGTTAAAATAAATGTAATCTTTGTTTATGATAATTTCGCCTTTGTTTTGTGAGGAAATGTTAGTCAAAGCGGGTCACTGAGGGAAGCTGACTGACCAAACACACACTGGGGAAACCCCAGGAAGGTGGAGATGTTGTACCGATGAGAAAGATTTCAGAGAAGGTCACTCCCTTTGCCAGCATGAAATTTGGCCTTACTTTTGTTATGGTAATTGAAGCTGTTGACATTAAGCTCACAATAAAATCTCATAGCAGCAGCAGCACAACAGACTCCTTGTACCAACAGGGGGGACTATTTGCAATTTCTTCCGCTTGCAGCCTCTTAAATTTTTTAATTTGAAAATTCCAGTGCTAACGTGACCAAAATTATCACTGATGGCTTTTTACAGTGACACAAACGGTTTTGTTTCTGCCCAAGATACTGGAACAAGCCCCTCAGAGAATGGGCACAGCCCCAAGGCTTCCAGAGCTCAAGGAGAGTTTGGACAACCCTCTCAGGAATGCACAGGGTGGGATTGTTGGGGTGTCTGTGCAGGGATGGGATTTGGGCTCAATGATCCTTTGTGGATCCCTTCCAATTTAGGATATTCTGTGGTTCTGTGGTTCTATGCTTCTAATCCATGGACCTACATGGCCTTGCTCTGTTGGGGAATGAAGAGCACGGGACTGCTTGTGGGTTTGGCTCCTTTGTTGTGGCCACCAACACCCTTGGAACCAGAGCAGCTGATCCAGACAGCCTGGAGCATTCTGCTGCCGCTGCTGTAACTGGGCTTTCTGTGGAGAATCCACTGAATTTAATGGGGTTAAACCCTGAGGAGACGGTGTGGGCACAGAGGAGGCAGGACGCCATGTCTGCCTGCCTGCAGGAACAAACTGGGCAGCAAGGAATATTTCCCATATAATTTCTGCCCCAGCACATGGTCACACTGGTCCCAGAGCAGGGATGGCAAAGAGGCCAGTGCAGGGGTAGGTGTGGGATAAACCCTTCACCATCTGCGACTCCATGTCCCTCACGCGCTGTGAGGCAGTGGAAGGCGGGAAAACGGAGAGGCAGGAAAACGGAGAGGCAGGAAAACGGAGAGACAGGAAAACACTTTCTTCACACACAGTCTTAGGCTGCCATCACTCTGTTGTGAGCAATCCTGTGGGAGAACATGACTCCCACACAGCCTGGCTGTCCTAAAGGGAGAAGAAAGGCGGAAAGAAGCTGAGGAGAGGCAGGCGCCATGTTGGATGCCTGAGGGTTCGTGAGGAGACAACCAGCCATGGCTGTTCCAGGTAGGTTTGCCCACCCTGTGTCGGGCAGTGCTGAATCAAAAAATCACAGAAACTGATGGGTGGGAAGAGACCCTCAAGGATCATCTAGTCTGATTTCTGACCTTGCACAGACACCCCAACAATCCCACCATATGCCTGAGAGTATTGTGCAAATGCTCCTGGAGCTCTGGCAGCCTTGGGGCCGTGACCATTCCCTGGGGAGGCTGCTCAGGGCCCAGCCACCCTCTGGGGGAAGAACCTTTTCCTGATATCCAGCCTAAACCTCCCTGGCAGCACTTCAGGTATTCCCTGGTCACACACAGCAGAGATCAGTGTCTCCCCCTCCTCTCTCCCTCATTAGAAGCTGTAACTGCGATGAGCCTCCCCTCAGTCTTCTGTTCTCCAGTTGAACAGACCAAGAGCCCTCAGCCTCTCTCCACACGGCTTCCCCTCACGGCCCTCCGCCATCTTTGTTGCCCTCCTTTGGACTCTCTCAAATGGTTTAATGTCTTTCTGGTGGGGCCTGGCTGGATGTGCAGGTTGGTGCAGTGACTGGCAGAGGTGCCCTCAGGGAGCTGACTGCCCTGAGCTGGGAGATGCTTTGACATTCCAACATGGGGGGCTGACTGTGTGGTCCCACAGAGTGAGGGTTGTGAGGGGGGATTCTCCTCCTCAGACATGGCACGAAGCTGCAAACAGAAGTAATATAGACTAACACCTGCTGTTCACCACTCCCAACTCCCACACAGGGTTTTAACTACTGCAGTCAATTTGGTGGAGAGTCAGAGCTGTGGAATAACTTAAAAAAACAATAGAAGAGGCTGCTATGAACAGAAGCAGCCTTTGGTGCTATTCCGACTTCACAGAAAGTTGGACTAAAGGTTACAAAATGAGGGATCCGTGTACAAAACCTTAATTCTGTTTTCTTTCTTTCAGGTTGTGCACAATCTCAGAATTGTGCTGCTGGTTTTGCTTCAGAGGTCACCCCAATGTCTTCCTCTCTGAATGGCAGCCCAGGGAAAGCTGACACAGGTAGTGTACCCAATTCCTATCAGACTCATGTCTGATATGGAGCTCTATGTTTTAATTTCCTTTATTTTTTAATAGCTGAAAGCATTTTACAAGTGTGACTCTCTTGCTTGTGAATATAATTTAATACTGCTACACAGATAAAGAAATGGAAAACAATATCAAACTCCATTCTGGATGATTTCAATAGTATTTTTAATGAAGACAAAGTAGTCCTGTTTTCTTAAGGTGTTGGGGATTGAACATGAAGAGTCAGATAATAAGTTGCAGAGCCACAGGTTTATAAACCTGAACTCTTTAAAATGCTTTTCTTTGAAATCTAAGTGAGAAATCTTTGTCCAACACATTGTAAACATATTTACTGTGTTCCTTCCAGCTATTAAATACAGTTGAGTGGGAATGCATCCATTATATTTGGTGTTAATGGAAGTGAGGTATTTGGTGCTTCATTTGACTGCATCCAGGAGAAAAATGTGCTTCCTCAAGCTGAACTCCCGCTCATCTGTCTGGAATTTGGAGGCCAAGTGCCTTATAAGTCCCATGTAAAATCTATCTGTAATAATTCTCACTGTACCCATTTAAATACTTTTTATACTATTAAGATGCACATTTGGCAGGGAGAAGGAGATGAACTCGGGAAAAAATATTAAGATTTGGCTGAACTGTAAACTCTGTATCAGGAATTGATCCAAACTTTGATTTTGCCCTTTTTAAACCACAAAACTGGACCTAGATTTTCAAATTCTGAGGCTCAGTTTGGTGTGAAATTGCAGAGTTCTCAAAAATCCTACCCAGCCCCTCGGGTTGGAAAACCCTTGGAGGCAATCCTGGCACACCTTAAGTTAGAGTGAGAGCTAAAGAACCAGAGGAACCTCCCAGGCACTGCAGTCATATTCACTGAGTGGTTGTAGTTTCAACTTCTGCAGTCTCATTCCTGTGTCTCGTCCTTAAAAAGTGTCAGATAAAAAAGGTTATTCTATCTACAGAATGAGCAAAGGAGTTTGGAGGCTGCAGAGACTTTGGGGAAGAAAAAACTCATAGGCAGGAGGAGGGGGGAAAAAAAGGTCAAAAGTGGAAAGGAGGGAGGAAAATGGCTACTGTGAAAGACAGAAAAAAAACCCACTGGAAATGTTCCCACCCCCACCCAGCATTCTGGCTCCAGTTCTGTGTCAAGTCATTTCTTTGGAAAAAGAGCCAGTCCAAGTACATTGCTGCTCGAGCCCGAGTGAGTGCGTTATAAAAATGGAGAGTAGCATGTAAATCATTCATGGGGACGGGGAAATAAATAACCCTTTATGCCCATATAAATACTTATCAGATGTTCATAAGGGGAATTTACATGGAGTTTTATTCAGTACTGTCAGCCATTCCTCTGCCTTCCATCATCCCTGCCGTGAAGACAATTCAAAACATGGTGGTGGAGAGAGCAACCTCTCCACCAGCGGATCCGCAGCACATCATGAGGAAAGCTCTGAACTTGCCCTCAGTGCTGCTGTTATTTTTATTATGGCTCTCAGCCGAGTGAGATCATTCTTCCTGGTTTGCCTCCCAAGAAATAATGGGAAGCAGTATGTTTAGCCAGTGGATTGATTCAGTGATCTATTAGTCTAATCCTGACTTTGCCAATCATCTACTGGGTGACTGCAGGCGAATCACGTCACTTCTTTTGTGCCTCTGTTTCCTCTCTGACCTTCTGCATGTCTTGTTTATTTGGACTGTAAGTTATTGAGGGCAAGGGCTGCCTCTTGCTGTTTGTGTGGACCGACCATGTCTGGTGCTCTGGGACCTCGGTGAGGCTCCATCTCCAAGTGGTGCTGCATGTAAATAACAACATTCAGCTCCTCCTCTGGAGGTCACAGAGAGAGAAGGAGTTGGCAGTTGTACAAACTGGTGGCAAACTAGGAGGACATGAGGAAAAAGAGCCTCTGCATTGAGCTTTTTTTGCTGGTGCTAAACAGGCACAGAGCAGAAAGGTGTTCCCTGCCCCACAGATCATGATGTGAGGCCACTTTGGCCATTATGAGCTGCCCAGGGGGCTCAGCACCAGGATTCCTGACTTAGGGACACTTCCTGAACATCAGGGACTGAGCCATACACAGATCCATGCAGAGTGGCAAATGGAAAGGAAAATTACTTACTTGGTCCAAAATTAGCCCAAATTATGTGGTGTCTTATTGCATCTGCTGTAACAAGGAACTCCTGCAGGCCAGGTGGAAAACTGTGGCAGCCCAGCCTTGGGTTGTTCAGCTGAGCCCCTGGGTTATAGCTGTAATTCCCAGAAGGATTAGGTTGAAAATTCTTTTGGGGTTTGGAAACTCTGTGTAATGGCAAGGTCCATACCCCTCACCAGGGCGCCACCAGAGATGTTTGTCATCAGTGGCAGTGCTGCCTTTTCCCAAGGGTACTTTTAACCATCATTTTGGTTTTGAAGCTGCTCTTCTAGCTTCAGGAGTGACACCAGCATAAGGTAAGTTTTGGCTGTACTTGGCATTCCCTCAGTGGACTATTCCTCATGGATACTGTTGAAAACTTGGTAAGTTTTTTTATACATGGCTTTATTTTTGATAGGCCTGATGCTTTTTCTGAGCTGTTTCAAACAGCAGATTCTGAAAATCTCTGAAAAGGTCTCTGTTCTGTTTTGGTGGAGATCAGCAGTGGAGATGGGCTGTGAATCCCATAGTAGAGCCTGGGATTGTCTTTGCCTGGCTGATTCCTTTCTAGCCCCTGGAAAAGGCAGTCTAAAACATGAAAAGAATGGGAAGGCCCTGCATTTTTCTCCATAGCTTATAATCCAATTTTTTCATCATGTTGCAGTGTTTATGTAATTCAGCCTCATCTTTCAGAGGCTACTATTAATTCTTAACTATAACCTAATAGTTAAGGTCAATTTTGTTTTTTGGATCATCCAATTCAGTTACCATACACTTGCAATTCTGAAAACAAAATTTGACCCATCAGGAACAAAAACATGACAATTTATGTCCCTTTGTTAAAAATGAAATAAGAAACTTGAAATGATAGATGTTGTTTGATATTTTCCTGATGGGATGATTTATTAAAATTGGAGCAAGGGATGTTCAGAGGTAAAGGAATCTTGAGAAATCATAGGGTGTAAGTATATAATAGAGCAATAATTTGGGTAATGTTATAAACCTGCTAAATGGGAATTTATGGAAGCAGATCCTACTAGTTTTAATGGCAGTAACAAGCATAAATCCCTGTGCAAGAAGATTAAACTGAACTCTCCAGTTTTAATTATTGGTGACATCACTTTTTTATTTGTCATGTGTCCCTCTTGGTAAGGGAGCCTCAGTACAACTCTTCAGGCAGAATGGTGAGCAAAGGTTTGTGAGAGCTGCCAATGCCTCTCCTTTTTTGAAAACCGCCTTCAAATTGCATGTGTTTGTTTTATTATCCATCCTCCATGAGTCCTGCTCAGAGCCTGTATTTGTAATATTAAAAAATCCTGCAAAATGAGACTGTGGCTGTGGTGAGCTGCCCATAAATTGCCACAGCACCTGAGGTCCTCCACGAGGCACCACCAGCTCACAAAGGTGTTCACACTGGACTGAGAAAAAAGGACCAACCCAGCCTGTCAACCTGGGCTAGTTCTGTCATTTCTAGAAAATAATGTAGGGAAACATCCTCAGCTGACATAAATCAGAAATATCCCATGGAAAAACTTCAGTCAGCTCATTAATTCACTTGAATTTTATGGTGTTACACTTATTTCTGCCAGATGACAGTCTGTCCCATCACTTTTGCCATTGCCAAAGACTGACAATAGTTAGAAGCTGACACATTTTTATTACATGTATGTGTACATAAATATGTGTACTACAGGTTCCATAAAGAAAACATAGAGTCAAACACTTGGAAAGAAGAAGTTTGACAGTTAAAACCAATTTAAGCCTGAAAACCAAACACTGATTAAATGTTAAAGGGTTAGATAACTTTTAAATTAATTGTGTGTCTATGTGCATACGTGTGTCTTTTTATTTCTTGATGTGTCTCCTTATAATACCGTTGCTTAAAATCTGAGATAATTATTGCCTTTCTCTGAAATCTGTGAATTTTCAATTTTTGCAGAAAGGTAAATCAGACAGAGAAACAGAAACATAAAATACAGTGGTTAAATGTAAAAAATTAAGCACCTGAAATCAAAAATAGTAAGCTCATTGCTCTGAAATTAGAAGAGATTCATCAAAGTAAAAGTAAAAACTGTGACTAAGGACTATGAAAATATAAAGGGATTGACATATGTGGTAATAGGGCAATTAAATCCTTAGCTTTTTCACTGTGATGATTTTATAGCATCTTCTTGCTGTTGCCAGTTTGGAAGCTGCCAGCAAATATTTTCTTAATTGCAAAAGGAGACAATATGTGTCCCACTGTTTCATTCATAACATTTGATTAAGTTAAAGAGGCTGCACTTCTATCTGGGAGAACAAAGAGTTGGTGATGGAAATAGCAAAGACACATTGTGCGTTTGAAAAAAGATCCCAGGAACAAATGATTAACCAGAAATTTTACAGGGGGAAAAAAAAAGTCTACTTGTCTTGACAGAATAGCCTGATCCTGTAATAAACCCTCCCAAAGTCAACAGTTCATAAAGTCTTTTGTTCTAGTAAAAGGGTCTTTAATTTTTAACACAAACTCACACTTTGGTATGCATGAGCTTAAGTAAAATTAGAAGACATGTATATAATAGGATTTAATGGATTATCATCTGCATTTTCCAAAGATGTCAGCTTCTCTCGGCTCTGATGGAGTAGCACTTAATGTAAATTTAATTTGAAGTGATGTATGGAGGGCTTGAGGTGGTACTCTGTGATTCCCTAACTGCCTGGAGAGGCTCTGTGGGTAGCATCTGGATTTGGCTGCTCCACATGCCCAGCAGCATCCACTAACTAGGATTAATGAGGTGGCCTGTTCACCAGTGATCCAAAGGAGGTATGCTACATTTACTCCCAACAATATGAATAGGAGGGCCAGTTTCCTTTGGGGGCACACTGTTTGATGAAACTTAATGATGGTCTCGATATTAGGTGTAATAAATATACTGTATAGAAAGCACTTTTGCTTTGTCAGATTTAAATGTTATTTAATCATAAAATGGTGTTTGGCTTAGCGGGGCTGAGTTAAAGCTCCTAATGGCCTCAGATGACATCTTTAAAGCTAATATTTTGCCTAAGTTTGGAAATAAAGTACCAACTCAAAAGAGCTAGTATTTACCTTTGAGATAATCAATAATTTTTTTTTTTTTTTAATTTGGGGAAGAGAGAAAGGAAATCTCTGCTTGCTTGCAAAGTTGTGAGGCGGTCATTAAAAATGTCTTTGCTTTTACCTCGATGTGTTTGTGCAGAAATCAACAGCTATTAACTTTCAGGCAAAACTTCTCTGTGTGGTCTCAGCCTCATTTACGCGTCAGAATTGTATTTTGCCTTTGTGTCTAACTGAGCATTGAATGAATTCTCGGCTAATTTCAAATTCCCTTTGTCATCATGGTTTTCAGCCAAAAGTCTATAATAAATGGTCAGAAGATGAGCTGAGACTGAATGAATAGTGAGTGGTATTCATCAGCCAAACATAGAGTCCAGATCCAATTATATGTATTCATTAAGTGATAATGATATCATGGTCTTTAACTAGGAAGAAAAGAGTGTAATTGAATAATAACAGTTGTACAATCCCAGCGGAACACACTTTCCATCCCAGCACAGCGACCCTCGGGGATGATGCAGAATTGATGGAATTCTATTACTCTTTGATAGATTTATTATGAAGGGCTGAGTGGACTTGCTACTCCACTTTGTCACTCACACTAATCAGTATCGTAAGGCCCCGAGCGTGCAGGCTTTTGTATCCCTTTGACAAAGACAAGGTTAGGGGAGGATGACAGACACCCAGACCTTTACAAACCCATACCGCAAGATGAAATGGGCCAGCTGAGCTCTGAGCTGGGACAGAATTTTAATTTGTTTATCAATGGCTCACATGTGCAACACCATAAGGATATTTGTCAGAGGAGTAACACTGAAGCTAAACTCTTTTGTTTGGCAAGTGGAGCTTGGAAAAATATTTATTGAACTGTAAAAAACAGGGTAAATGAAAGGAAGGTGAAAAGTCTAAATGGAGTGGAAAATAACTTGCATTACTGTGCATAAAGTATGAGGAGGATGGGTATCTTTGTATATTTTTGTTTGTTTCTGTTGAAGGAAATTTGCTCACAAACTAGAGTCTGATCTCACCTTGATTTAGATTCTGGGGGGCACTCAGACAAAACACAAGTGGGCAAAATGAATTTCAAGTGTTGCTTTTTATTGCTGTTTATTTATAAGAAGCTTCCAGTTCAGGCAGATGGATTGCTCTCCTGCTTTTTCACTATTAAAAAACCCAGCAAAGTAAATAAAATACCCTGGCCTTAAAAGCTGGAACTTGTAAATACAGTCTTGGATTTATAAAAACAATCTTGTATGTGTTCAAGCGTGGCTGTTTCTCCTATCCATCGTTCCCATTCAAATGCAGGCAATGGGCTCTGTCAGCGTGGTCAGTAGCTATCAGAGCCCTCTGGATTCAGGGAAACAGACAATTTGTTGTGCTTCTGATCCCAACAGGAGCTGCAACCAACATTGGCATAAACAAGGCAGTGCATAGGAGCCTGCTGCCAGGGTTTGTTTTTTGTCAGTGTTGTTGAATGATAGATATTTCCATCCTTTTCTCCTCTCTGAATTGCTTTCCCTTGGCTTTTTTTAGCGTGGCATTCTGCATTCTAAGAGGCACTTGACAATTCAGTGTCTGGGTTCAGCGTCCCTGTCCATAAAAACAAGTAAGTTGAGTGGTGCTGTGTCCTGTGTGGAACTGCCATGCCGGTGCCTGTGTCCCTGGTTGGGATTTGTGTCAGAGGCAGCACAGCCAGCTGTGACCACAGCAATTTCCTGAGCTGGCGTTCACCGTGAGCAACGAGGAGCGGGGATACCAGTGACCAGAACAGAAAACATTTAGGACAACCTCAGTTTCCCACATTTTGTGCCATGGATTCTCTCTGTAGGGCTCTTCTCCCACAGAAGCTCTTTTTTCCCTTCTCCAGCCAGGGGCACAATTGTGGGGCTGTGGAGCTCGGCGGCCCTGCTGGGTACATCTGAACAGGCAGCTCAAGGTGCATCTGGAGCCTGGCAGGACCCGCCCACGCTGGTTGTTACCTTGCCAACAAAACCGGTGAAGGGAAGATGACCCGGGCCTGACCATATGCAGCAATCACAGCACAGAGCTGCTGGCTGCCTGGTGCTTGGGTCCGGTGCCCAGGCACAAGCCTGACACCGTATCAGCACGGCTACTGAGTGGTTTATGTTTTGTCTCTCTTCTTCCCTCTGTATAAGTAATTCTGAGGCCAGGCACTGGATCCTTGCTCTCTTCCAGGACCTGCCACATCCATAAACTCCGTGCTTACTGGGGTTCACTGAATTTATTTGGTTAAGGTGGCGGGGAGTGAGTGAATATTTCAGAACTGAAAATGACTGTGCTACAAATCAGACCCCTGTGACAACAGCCCTTCCCCTGCACAGCACAGCCTTGTGTCTGCTTTTGGGTTGGAGGATGACAGCTTTCCCACACAGGCACTTTTTTCACTTCTTTATCTTGCACAGTCATGGGCACGATGAACAGATGGCAGCGTTTTGCATCTGTTTTGCAAGAGGAAGCCCTGAAAATTCTGTAAATGGAGCACAAGGTGGGTAGTCTTTTTCAGTGCCAAGTGTTGTGATGACAGCATGGAATCTCACAGGCCTCCCTTGCCTCTCCCAGGGGCTGCCACAACTGCCTGGGAACAGCCACCTCCAGCCTGGCTCTGCTTTGCTGCCCTTCCTCGGCTCGTGGTGATCAACAGGCGCACTACGCTGCCGGGGGCGTGAGCAGCACCGCTTCCTGGGGACCGTCCCCGCAGAGCAGATGTCACCAGCAGCCTTCTGCTGCCTGCCCGGGTTACCCCTGTGTCTGCCCAAAGACCCGAGCACCCCGCACAGCTCAGCGCCTCCCAGCCAGACGGGCACGGGCGGGGAAGGCCACGGACCAAGTGTGAGCAGGGAATGTGTTGGAGCTGGGCGGTCTGAGCAGCAGCAGCGGCACAGCGTCCTTCGCCCCGAACACCTTCAGAGCAGCGGGACAGGGGCAGATCCAGCTCAGGGGGGAGTTCACTCTGCCGCCAGGAGGAGGCGATGGATTGGCTCTCTTGGCACTTACGCTCCCTGGGTGTGTAAATGGAGCTCCCCTGATACTCACTGCTGGAGCTGAAAGCAGAATCAGCCCCTCGTGATTTTCAGAGGTTTCAGCCCAGGCAGAATTCACCTCTGGATACAGATGTGCCCAACAAACAGGCCAACAGGGGTCATTCAGCTGGATGTTCTTTCATAGCAGACACCAAAATAATGATTCTTTTTGATCAGATGTTTTGTTATAGATGACACCAAGCTCCTTGAGGAGCAAGGATTCATTTTCCTAGGAGAGTCCAACTGTAGGGAACAATCTGTTCCTTTGGGATCTCCACAGTGCTGTAGTGCCCTGCTGGCATGGCTGGTCCAGGCTCCTCGTGCTGCAGCTGAGTGAGGTGGATGTCTGCAGTTCTGCCAGCACAATGGTGTGGAACCTGTTCCTGTGCTTGTCCTGGGATTTACTTCCCACAAGACAGTACAGTGTACACTAGCTGACTTATCTGTGAACCATGGAAACATTTTGAAAAGGTAAAGCAGACAGTACACTGAAGAATCATTTGTCACAAGTAATTGCAGGCAGTCAGAAAGAGCAGGGAGAGTATATGAATCATGACGTAAAAACAGTGAAGGGCAGGCATTTAGTCTGGTCTGTGGCTGTAAGTGCAGTGACACAGGTTAGTCCTGGCATGATATACAAATGTTATGTGCAGAGGGACAAGTACAATGAATAAAGAATCCCCGTTTTCTCATTATCTCATGCAGCAGAGAGGTTTTTTACTTCACACATAACTCATAACTTTTAGTAGGCAGGAGATGGCTACATTGAATTAGTGGGAACATTTTGTTTCCTGAATTTAAATATTCTCCCCGTGACAATTTATTTCTAGTGTAAAATTCTGGTAGGATGCAGAGAGACAGAGAAATTAGCCCGAGCAGCCATTTATTTCAGCTGGCCAGGGCTGGGGCTGGGCACCACAGACCCACCACCACCACAGTCTGGCAGCTTGACTGTGGCAATCCTGACAGACCATCAGGGAAAAATATTGATCAGGTTTGGCAATTTCCTGGGCTATAAACAGGGGAAGAGCTCTAAATAAAGAGCATTAGGAAAAAAGTAGTGTAAAGAATTAGAAACAAACAACGCTTTATTTTCTTTTTTTACACTTTTGCTTCACAAATGGGTGTTTCCATTCTGAAATATTAAAAATAACAAAATCCATGCAACTTAAATAAGGAGAGAGGTGTATTTGGATCTAGAGGGAAACCTATTGTTGGAAAGGGAACAGCTGAGTGAGTAATCATGTACAACGCTATTGCTTATGAATTTGTTATAAAGGTAGACAGGAGTGGGAACTTCTTAGGTCTGCTTCAGGAATTTATTATTTATGGGCAAACACATGCATGATACATAATAACTTTTAGTTGTTCTGTAATTCTCTCCACTCAGACATCCCAAAATTATCTGGAAATGCAGGTAGAGTTATTAGCTCCTTTTCAGAGGCTGGCCAGCAGCTGTCCATGAGGAATGGCTGGGTTGAGGTGCAAATGTAGGACCTTGGAGTTCCAGTTCAGAACTGCACAAAACATCTGTGAGTGGAGGATAAATTGATTTCTCTCACTCTGGTTTTGTGTCAAGGTAACTCAAGGGATTGGCACTTCTGGTTCACAGCCCAATTCAGATTTAATCAAAGGAGTTATCACCATTGTTTTTCCCCCATAAAAAGGTGACAGACAATTTTCATCCTAAAATGTTTACGTAATCATGTGAATAACAAGAAATATTTTAAAGTATCCACAATCTATCAAAAATAAATGGTATTGAGTAGTGGAATAGGAAATTAATGGCTGAGCTTGATGATGGAGCAGTCCATCAGCTTTCCCCTTTCTGCTGACAGCCATTTGTCCAGGTGATTCCTGTAAATGAGCAGCCCAAGCTGAAAGTTCTCATTTTCAAAGGAAAATTGGAGGAGAAAAAGTTCCCAGAAAGTTGAAATATCCTGGTTTGACATTTTCAGAGCAAAAAGTGGAAATTTCAAATGTTGAAATTACTTTTCATTTCAAATATTCAAATTCTGTATTATATTTGAATGTTGTTAAGAGATAAAAAGGTCAAATTCTAAAAGGCCATGTTAGAATTATTGTTTCAATTTTGCACTGAAACTATTTCCCATGTTGTACAAATTTTCCTTCATTGAAAATTTCAGGTTTCATTTCTGATCGTAACAAAGACAAATGTTCAAACTTCAAAATCCCCTGCTCAGCTCTTCTCCCTCTTTCCTCAGGATGGTTCTCAGCCTGAGTTGTGAGAAGCCCAGTGGAACCAGCCAGGAATTTTTAGGAACCAAAAAATGTTCTTAAACCAAGCCATGAATTAGCCTTTTTTGGAATTCACAAACAGAATCAGTGAATTAGAACTTTCTGCTGATGGATAAAATAATAAATAAATCTTAAGCTTCAATAAGCCAGACAAGAAAAAAAAAAATAAAATTAACAGTGCCCATTTTTCCTCAAGTTTCTTTTCTGTATAAAGAAAAAAAAAATTAGGAACCAAGGATCTTTACAGATATATCAGTGTATGTTTATTTTCTAAAGGGGAGCTGCTTTACTCTATTACCAGGCTTCCATTTCCAGTCTTGAGATTACTCACATCAGTTCCTACAGTTGTCCCTCCTTTCCATTCTGTCTGGAATTGTCTGTCATCTCACCTGTCCTCTCTGATGAAATGTGGATTTTTCTGGCTCTGATCTTTACTGTAACTGGGTTATTGTTTGGTTATTTCTGTCTTGGCTTACTGTGGTGGGGCAAAACGGCAAAAACCCCCAGCTCTGAATTTTGGTGGAACTGAAATCTCACCTTCACCTGGGGCTGCATTCAGCACAAAACTCTGTAATCCATCAGATTTTTTCCCTTCTCCTCCACTCATGTTTCTCCTTTGTCAAGCAGTTGCAGCAGCTCCCTTTGAAGTGAAGGCTGGAGCTCCAAATCTCACTGTTTTACAAGGGAAAAGAGATTTGGAATGTCAGGTCTTTTTCACCCTTAACAATAACATCACTGCCAGCAACTCTATAACAAGGACTGTTATACTCCCTCTCCTACTTAGTGGCAGAAATTGGGCTGCTTTATGTTCCTGCTCAGACATTTCCATTCATCTCTGCCTTGCCTTTAATGGCCCAATCTGTACCGCTCTCGTTAGTCAGTGTTTACATTCATGGTCCATTTGGGTGGAACGATTTCTCACCTGAGAGCTGCACAGCCCCTCTTCTGCCTGGGCTTTGTGCATTGAGTGCATTTTGTGCTGCATTTGGCTAAGGGTGGCCTCGTGTTTTAAGATATTGGTGGGTCTAAGGGTTGAGTGCTGTTGTGGCACTCCCTGTCACCTGAATGTACTCTGAGTGCACTTTCCCCTCCAGGATTCTCTCCCTTCTCTCCCTTCAGAGAGAATTCTGTGTGTAATTTAGACACATAAATAGATGAAGGTTATTCTGGCTGTCAGATCATCCTGTTTTTGCAGGATTCTATGAGAAATTTGGGGAATAGGTGGAAGGAAAAAAAGAAAAAAGGGCTGCAAAATGACTTTTTGAGCTTATTGTAATGTATCAAATGGGGAATAATCTTGGTTTGGGCATGGTGCTAATACTGCCAAGGTTGTGGGATCAATCCCTGTATGGGCCATTCACTCAGGAGTTGGACTCAAGATCTTCGTGTGTTCCTTCCAGCTCAGAATATTCTGTGAATTTTCTTTTCATGAGGCTGCCAAACACTCCTTTCTTTTTGACTGGATGAAACTGAAGAAACAAGTTAATATTTTTTATTGCCAACAAATAACCCATCAGAGGTGATTTTTGAAGACTATCAGAACACAGTGATTTACCCACCAAAGGGTGTCTCAATCAGGCACCTGCAACATGAGGATGTCACTGTGAAAGCTGAGCAACTGAGACCATTTCATTTTAGTTAAAATCTTAGTGAACAGCTGTTAATTCAAAATTATTTGGATTTAGATTTTATTTGATGTTATTTATTTTTGGGGGGGGTAATTTGGCTGGTTTTTTAATTGAAGTTGGTTTAATTGTGCATCTCAGCTGCTGATCCAATTTAAATTTAATAAGAGTTATTATAGAATAATTAGATACCAAAGGATTATTAAGAACATTTTAAAATTTAACAGTGGTACTACACACTGATAAACACACTCTTAATATTCGATTGATCTTTAATCACACAGCATTTTTGTGAAGCTTTCATTAAGTATGATTCAGATATAATTTCAACTGAATCAAAGAGATACTCAGATATCTATTACTGTAGAACAGCAATTTATCTTGCCAATACATTCTGGGGAAGAGAGAGGCTTTGCTACTTCTATGATCAGCACTTTACATGTTTAATTTTCTGCTCACCGTGTCCTTTAAATGGCTTTACAATGCAAATAAATTAGAATAATGATGTTATATTTTTCCATTAAGGGTTTGGATACCAAATATCAGCTTGTAAAGTGTCTGTAGCTCCAAACCTGAAGCCCATGAACAAATCCCAACTTCAGTTAAGAGCTTGAAGCACAGGCCCAGTTTTTAGGGAGCTGTTGATGTATTTGTGAGGGGCAGCTTGAAGGTACAGAGCAGAATTTCTCAGCCAGCCAAAGGGTCACTAAAGACAAACAAGGAGATCTGAAAACTGAGAATATTTTTCTAGTTTGAGGAAAAACCACCTCTTAGCCATCTGTTCTCTCATCCTGCATGCTTAAGTATTCCCTGCCAGATTTGTAAATCCATGCACAGGCACCTTGCACCGAGCCCCTGTTGTCACCTTGGGACAGGTGTAGTATCTTCCTGTGAGGTTTTTATGCAGCACAAACCTCCCCAAGGTAGAACTGGTGTAAATGTCTAATTGTGTGTGCTTGTCCCTCTGATGTAACTTAACCTTGCAGCCAGCAAGTGTTGGTGTTAGAATCTCTTGGCATAGGTTCAAAACATTGGGATGTTTTTAAGAATCCCTGGATGTGAATTCCTGTGAATTTAAATCATCTCAGGATCAGAGGGGCTGCTCCAAAGGGAGCAGGTCTGGGTTGTGGTCGCTACTTGATGCTGCAGTACACCACAACAACTCCAACTTCGGAAGGCTGAAAATGACTCTTTTATTCTCCGGAAGTGTTTCCCCTTTTATACTATTTTACACAGACCAATTGGATTGGTGACAAGAAGACAAACCTCTTCACTCACATTGGTCAGACCAGAGGGACATCAAGAAGAAATCCCTTCTAGGGAAAATACGTAAACATTTTTGCATTACCAAAACATGTCTCTTGTTTACAGAAAATTCCCTGGGAAAGGAATTTCAGAAAACCAAACGTCTCAGGCACGAACCAGGGCTACAGCTACTTCCTCAGCAGGTTCATCTCTCAGCCTTCAGCTCCGAGAGCACAATTGCTGCTCTAAGGAGCCATTAACCAGCTCAGTCAGAAGAGTCTGCTCCAAAGAACCTGCTGCTAAAACTGGTTAGGCTGATCAAATCATCAGCCAGGTCTGCACTAACCAGTGCTGCTGCAAGGGGCTGAATCTCCAGTGGGTGCTGTGGGAGCAGGGAAGTTGTCCTGTGCCAAGTCACCCTTCCAACAGCATCCTTACTCCTTCCTTCTGCACAACACAGAGCAAATATCCTGATCTCAGGGTGTCACACAGCCTGGTTGGTGTTTATCCTGCTCATGTGCTGCTGCCTGAAGGCTCCATTTATCCCAACCCAAACTGGGATTCCCTGTGCCAGGCTGTTCTTGAAATGAAGGGGTAGCTCATGTCCTGTACTGCATTGTCAGACATTATGAAGAGGGAATATTAGAGACAACAAAGTGTTTGTTGTTCTAAAACTGGGAGGGTCGCTGAACTGCAGCAGGGGAAATTTGGAAGGTTTTAGCCTGTTTTGAAAATGAATTTATACATGACAAATGGTGACATTTATAAGCTGTTGGAAAGGGCCCTAAAATGAAGAGAAAAGAGGTCAAGAATATGAAGAAAGAGATCAGGAGGAAAGATATGAATAGCAAACCCCTCCCTGAAATGCAGAGAAGTAATACAAGACAGCCAAGAACACTCCCATTGGTGGATTGTTTTTTGCTCTGGCCCTTCTCAGAACATTCCATTCAGTTCTGCTCCTTCACAAAACCCTCTTTTCACACAGCAAAAAAGGCAAAGGTGTCCAGAGCAAAACCTTGCAGCTCAAGGTGAAGTTCTGCCTTCAGAGGGTCCCTCTGGCTCACCAAGACTCCTCAGCTTCGTGTGGAAAACCAGTACAGGCTCGACAGGAGCATCAAGGGATGCACAAAAACTGACACTCCATAAACAGAATTTGGCCTCTTAGGTTTGGTGGTTTTATATCTAAGCCTTTGCTCTGAGAACTCCCAACATCCAGTGAAGGTTAAATTTTTGCAGAATCACTTTTCAGGAGGGAGTTACTGAAATTTCATTGAAATCTAGACATTGTTAATAGTTATTTAGTGTAATATCTTTTAATTTTTTCCTTTTTTTTTTTTACTTAAACAAAAGCATTTCAGATAGAACTGGCAACCTGATTTTGATTGAGAAGGGGAACTTCTGAGTCAGGGTAGTCAGTACCTTTCTTTCTGTAGCTCTCCTGCCCTGATGTCCTGTAGAAATGCAAATAAACACTGTAAATGTGGCATGTGAGAGCTTGAAGTGTGAAAACAAGGTCTTGAAAACCTGGGGGACTACCTTTTGCTTCTGTTTTAGACAGCCCTGGCATCTTGGCTGCGTCTGGATTATTACTTTCCCTCTTGCTGCATTCTTGTTGAGGTCTCAGTGAAATACATTTTTCACTTTCCCTTTGGAATAGCTGACACTATTGTGGTATCACAGTATGCTGCTAAATAGCTGAGTCCTGCTCTCTGTGTGGGGCAGTATTTCTCAGGAATCCCAAATAAATCCTCAAGTAGAGAATGCTGCCTAATGGCAAATTATCATTAGGAATACAGATCTGGAGAGTCCATTAACAATATGGTAAAATATCAATATTATGCCTGAGATCCTTTAAAGTATAAAACAAATCCTTTCACAGAGGGAAATCACTCTCTGGCACATGAACTGGCTGTGGACAGAGAACCATATCCCACAGTATTTTGTTGTTCTCAAGTGGATTCTATTTCCTCAGAGGTTTGAGTGTGGTCTAAATGGCAACTTTCTGTAGTTTCCAAGACCTATGACATTTTCTTCTCCCACTTTATTTTAACACTTGCAGTAAATCATGGTCTGTTGTGACTGGGAGTGTTACAGCTGTGGGGTTTGTAAGCACAGCAAAACTTCCTTCACTGCTGGTTAGCACAGATGGAAGCAGGAGCAATCCAGAGCATGTCAAGCATCCCTCTCTCTCATGCATGGATAAGCTTAATAAGGCAAACTTGTTGTTGAGGGAAGGCACTCAACTGATTCCAGAAACAATTAGGAATTACACCAAACAAATAAGCCTTGGTGATTTGAGTTACTTGGGTGATCCACCTGGTTCATCTGCTAAAAAAATATTTCCCTTAGTCACAGACTTGTTATTATCACAGAGTTGGAGCAAAAGCTTGCAGAATTCATTCTCTTTATTCATTTGAAGTGTTACAATAGATGCTCATAACTACAGTAGGACTGTTAGGAGATGTGGGTCAGGGTTATGAAAATCAACAGAGAATTTGGATGCCCAGATGGCAGAAGTCCAAAGAAGACCCTGAATTTTATCATGAAGTGCCAAACTCTTTCTCTGAAAAGCAAATTTTAATGGTACAGGGTGATACTGTGATTTGGCTGTTAGCCAAACTGGCTACTACTTTTTATTCTTCTCTAAAAGAAGTTTTCCAAGCTCTTTATGGGTTACTGCTGCATGAGAAGTGATCAGTGCACAAAGTAGAGAGAGAAATTTGGAGTAATTTTTGCTTTGTGATCACAGAAGTCACTCTGGCTGTATGTTCTCTTATTAGATCACACCTGCAGTTTTATAAGAGATAAGATGATGGATTGATGTAGTTAATTTTTATTGTAGTTTAATTTTTGTTAAATATATAGTGTATTAATATGTATACAAGGCAAAGGAAGGGCAAATGAAAATCCTGTTGTCTGGCCAACAGAATTCTGCTGCCAACTCTTGTGAGTATTGCTTGAGAAACCAGAGACCTAAAATGATGTTACACGGCCATAATTCAACCTTAATCTACTTTAAAGAAACAAGCCACTTGATTTTACATTACAGGAAAATAACCCCCAACCCTACATTCAAAGGATATTGTAGTGAGAGAGTCCTGCAGGAAAAAAAAAAAAGAGATAATGGTTTTTAATTATGTTATCTCTAAGTACTGTGCTGTAATATAAAATGGAGCTAAATTAGAGTTGTTTGAAGCAAACTTCATTCTGGTAGTCCTGAATGGGGGTGTTGGAGTCAATGATTTTTANCCTCTCTCAGTCACCCCCTAATTTCCAACCTGTTTCTTCCAGTCCTGCATTCCCTGGCCCACTCCTTTCTGCCAGCTCCTCCAAGACTTTCCCCATCTCTCTGTCCTGGTCCTTACTGCTCCATGGTGCCCCTTTCTGCCAGCCACGGCTTTAGTCCCCTGGCTGTATCCCTGCTTTTCCTGCCTGAATTCTGGGAAGCAAATAACTGATAGTGGTGGAAGGAGAGAGTGAAACTTCCTGGAACTGAGTCCATGGAACTGGATCTCAGCTCTTCAGGGCGTCTTTTTATTTCCATGCTTTAGTGTTGGCCTGGCATCAAACATTTAATGTTTCTCACCTCTAAACGTAGTTCAGGAGAGGGTAAAAACGCGACCGTGCCAACGGTGGGGAGAAGGTTTGGAGGAGATGCCTCCCCCGGGCCGGAGCTGTGATCTGGGCGCTAACCAGGAGGTGGGGATATTCCATGGGAGGATGGAGCAGGGAATCCGCGCAGGGACCCTGCTCAGCGCTGCTGCTGCTGCGCGGCTTCATCGAGGAACAGGGGAGGGGGAAACAGAGGGCAGAGTGGACAGCAAGGCGAGAAAATCCCCAGTCTGTTCACACCTCTTTTTTTTTTTTCCTTTTTTCCTGGCTTAAAACTTTGGATTGGGCAAAGGATAATTAAGTCATTTTGTAGCTTTGCAAAAGTGTCTGTAAAAAAGGACACCGAGGTCTATAGGAGTCAGCAATACCACCAGGACCAGGATTTCTCAAAGCTTGAGGGCTTCTGTCACCACTGTAATGTTTGCAGTGGTGCTGAGCCTTTCTGGAGAGCCACATCCAAAGCTGTGGGGTCAACCAGTGCATTGGATTCCCTTTTTCCAGCTGCAAGGATCCAGCAGTGCACCTGCATGATGTGCCCTCTTTCAGCCTCGAAGGGATCCTACCAGGAAGCCAGAGAGGGATTCTCACCTGGATCTGTAATGACTGGACAAGGAGTAATGGGTACAAATTGAAAAAGAGGAAATTTAAGTTAGATATTAGAAGGAATTTTTTCCTGTGAGAGTAGAAGAGGTTTCCCAGTGGAAACCTCATCTCTGGCAGTGTTCAAAGCCAGGCTGNACTGTGCTGTAATATAAAATGGAGCTAAATTAGAGTTGTTTGAAGCAAACTTCATTCTGGTAGTCCTGAATGGGGGTGTTGGAGTCAATGATTTTTAAACTGATTTTATTATCTCTGTGAATTCCTGGCTGTTAAATAGACAAACTGGGTCTGAGTGGAGAAATCTTGTATGAAACACTTATAACTACATCTTGTTTGTCCAAAGAGCTGCTGCCTTTGGGTTCACCACAGTGACTTGGAATTTGAGTTCATGGATATGAGTCACACTTGCCACTGGATTTCACAGATTCTTTCTGCAGGCACAGGAATTGTGACATTCAAGAAGCCTGGATTCCCTCATGTTTCAAACTATGGTCAGTCTTTTTCCTAGTTTTCTCATTCCAGTCCTGATCCCTTCTCTACTTTAGGTTTTCTTCTTGGATCAGTCTCTCCCAAACATTTCTTGCTTCTAATCCACTGCTCCCTCCTTCCCAGCTCTGCATTGCCCCAGCTCTTTGTCCTTATGTGGAAATTTCCTCTAATTCAATCTCAGTTTCTCTCTAAACCTCATTATCTCAGCTAATAAAGTTCTTCCTCCTCTCTCAGTCACCCCCTAATTTCCAACCTGTTTCTTCCAGTCCTGCATTCCCTGGGCCACTTCTTTCTGCCAGCTCCTCCAAGACTTTCCCCATCTCTCTGTCCTGGTCGTTACTGCTCCATGGTGCCCCTCTCTGCCAGCCACGGCTTTAGTCCCCTGGCTGTATCCCTGCTTTTCCTGCCTGAATTCTGGGAAGCAAATAACTGATAGTGGTGGAAGGAGAGAGTGAAACTTCCTGGAACTGAGTCCATGGAACTGGATCTCAGCTCTTCAGGGCGTCTTTTTATTTCCATGCTTTAGTGTTGGCCTGGCATCAAACATTTAATGTTTCTCACCTCTAAACGTAGTTCAGGAGAGGGTAAAAACGCGACCGTGCCAACGGTGGGGAGAAGGTTTGGAGGAGATGCCTCCCCCGGGCCGGAGCTGTGATCTGGGCGCTAACCAGGAGGTGGGGATATTCCATGGGAGGATGGAGCAGGGAATCCGCGCAGGGACCCTGCTCAGCGCTGCTGCTGCTGCGCGGCTTCATCGAGGAACAGGGGAGGGGGAAACAGAGGGCAGAGTGGGCAGCAAGGCGAGAAAATCCCCAGTCTGTTCACACCTCTTTTTTTTTTTTCCTTTTTTCCTGGCTTAAAACTTTGGATTGGGCAAAGGATAATTAAGTCATTTTGTAGCTTTGCAAAAGTGTCTGTAAAAAAGGACACCGAGGTCTATAGGAGTCAGCAATACCACCAGGACCAGGATTTCTCAAAGCTTGAGGGCTTCTGTCACCACTGTAATGTTTGCAGTGGTGCTGAGCCTTTCTGGAGAGCCACATCCAAAGCTGTGGGGTCAACCAGTGCATTGGATTCCCTTTTTCCAGCTGCAAGGATCCAGCAGTGCACCTGCATGGTGTGCCCTCTTTCAGCCTTGAAGGGATCCTACCAGGAAGCCAGAGAGGGATTCTCACCTGGATCTGTAATGACTGGACAAGGAGTAATGGGTACAAATTGAAAAAGAGGGAATTTAAGTTAGATATTAGAAGGAATTTTTTCCTGTGAGAGTAGAAGAGGTTTCCCAGTGGAAACCTCATCTCTGGCAGTGTTCAAAGCCAGGCTGGATAAAGCCTTGAGCAACCTGGAGGGTGCTCCCACTCACGGCAGTGGGGCTGGGACTAGATGATATTTAAAGTCCATCCCAACCCCTTTTACATTCTATGATCCCATGGATTTGTGGATCAAACCATCACTGAACACCCTCATGGGCCAACCCTTAAGCAGCTGAGCGCTGGCAGACTGGAACAGCTCTGCAGGGGCTGTGGCTGGGGGTGCTGGGGAGGCAGCCTGCCCTGCTGGGGGTTCCACCCTGCCCTGCTGGAGGTTACACCCAGCCCTGCTGGAGGTTACCCCCTGCCCTGCTGGAGGTAACACCCTGCCCTGCTGGAGGTAACACCCTGCCCTGCTGGAGGTAACACCCTGCCCNCTGCCCTGCTGGAGCTTACACCCTGCCCTGCTGGAGGTTACCCCCTGCCCCGAGGACTGATAAAAAACTGATAAAACATGCAGGAGGTGGCTGCCGTGTCCAGGGATGTGCTCCATGGAGAGAGAGTGATTGGAGCCATTCTGACAGCAACCAGAATGCCAAGTACCCCCTTCCTCTGTGGGTTTCTTTACCAACCAGACCCATTAAAGCCAAATATAACCCAATTCCAAAGCAGCTCACCCCCAGCAACAATTCAGAGAACACATGGGATGAAAAAATAATGTAGCTAAAAAGTCATAAAAATGAAGCCTATTTGATTAGATCCAAACCAGTGGTATCAACTGATTTTGCTCATTTAACCTGTCTCCTGATCGCAGTACAGCCATCATTTAGCTGCAGGGTGGATGTGTTCATACTGAACTATTAATCTGTTTCAAAATGCCATAACATTTCCATGAAGAACTTCCTAATTTTTTTTTCAGAAATTAAATGTCTGTTTAAAGTTCATTCCCTCCTGCTGCAACTAATTGAAATGAGATTTGGTTTATCTTTATGACATGAAAATGAGATTGAGTTTCATAATAATAACAATAATGATAACTCTATAGATTTTAGGACTAGCAGTTAATAATTATAGTAATATGTGGAGATTAGAAAAGAGTAATGCAGCATAAACAGTCCATTGTTATTTGTTGAGGTATAGGATTAGGTATCAGTTCATATAATTTTTCTGATTTTGTATCTGTTTTCAGTTCTCATTGAATTTTAGACAAGTGCATTAATTAATTTCACCCCAGTATCTGGTAATTTAAGTAACCTTTTGTGAACTAGTGCTCAGTCTAAGCCTTTTTAAACGTGGATTTTTAAAAGGCGAAATTCTTGAAAAGCAAAAAGCTGAGGAATATAAACATTAATCAGCCATGTGTCACCTCCCCTCTCCTGGGGGTACATGATCAGGAATTGGCCTTGTGGGCGGCTGGAGCAATCTGAAGGTGAACCTGAAGTCCATCATTCCCAGCTGGTGCTCTGGGCTCAGGGAGGGACAGCAAGGATCCGTGCCTTGCCCAGACTCTGCCTGGTGGTTTGTGTGCCAGGGCAGGAATGCTGGGGGCACTTCCCGGTTCTCCTTCAGGAAGGGTTTCTAATCCAAAATCTTTCAAACCTGTGCAAGCACTGGTAGAATGAGCTCCTTTGAGAATGGCAGTGATTGTGTTGTGCCAAAATCCACTGCTGGAGAGGAGCAGATTGTTCTGGAAATGTCTTTCTCTATCTGTATTGTATGTGCTATGTCTGTCGGTGTATAAATCCATATACATGTCTACGTATAAAATATGTACATGTATTTTAGTGATCTCTCAAAATCGTGTTTGTTATCCTTTGAACAATCCTAGAAGTTGTTTAACTGTCATAATTTTGGTTTTTTCACAGCTAATGCTGCTTATCAAAAGGGCAATGATTTGAGGAAGCAAAGCAGCAATATAGCCCTAAAATTAAAGGGTAGATTCCAGAGGAGAGCTGTGTGTTCATTTTCCTCATGACAGTTTTCCTTTTTTTTTGTTTTACCTGCTCTGGTTGTTTTTATTCATTAAAATTTCAAATCATGTGTGGAAAACTTCTATATATGGAAAAATACAACTGCCTTGAATCATATTGCCTTTATCCTTGATGAGATTTACCTTATACTATAAATAACCCATTGATTGCAAAGGTTTTTTTGGGGAAGTAAGACAATATTTAATGCCAATCTACAAAAATCTGGTCCATATTGCTTTGAATTGTAGCATCTTCTTATGATAGGAGTCCAAGAAACCAAGAAGCCAGCAAGCACAGCCCCTGGGTTTGTGTTTTAAATGATTTATATTGTCTGTAGAAGACATGGGAGAAAATCTGGCCAGTAAGTTTTGAGACTCCTGACACTTCAGGAAGTTCACATTTCTCAACCAAAACGGAAGCTAAAAAATCATCTTACAGTCCTCCATCCACAGTGGGTGCAGAGCAGAACAGGGATGGTAAAAGCCCTCAGCACGCTTGGATTTAGGAGCTTTTTACCTTTGGGACATCCCCCCGCCCCCCTGTCTGCCTCAGAGGAGGAAGGCTGAAGGGTTTTGATCGGGATGGGGGTGAGCTGGTCAGGAATGCTGCCCGTGTGGAGTGGGCGCGATGGTTTGGGGAGGAAGGGAATTGTTGTCATTGGGAGCGGAGTCTCCAAGGGGGACTCAGCTGAGCCCTTTTGGGTGGGAATGGAAGGAATTAGTTGACACAAAGGACAATTGGCTATGATGGCTCTTTCGGATGGTTATGTTTTATTGTGTAAATGCATGTTTATCAGCTTTTTTAAAATGCAGATTAAACACCTAGCACTGCATTAAACTTGGGGAAGAAAACACCTCATTGTCTCAACAAACCACTGCCCCTTCTTTTGAGCTGATGAGTTCCTTTGTGCCAAAGGTGTTTGGACAGTGTTTAATGTCAGCATTGCATAACCAAATAGGCAGTGATGCTGCTGGCAGAGCTGGGGCATCAGAGGAGATGCAGGACAAACAGCACCTGGGTGGTGTCCTGAGGATATAGACCCAAAGGTCGGCCCTGTTGTTGTGCACTGGTTTCAGGGTGTTTAATAGGAAGTGCTGCCTTCCAAACTGTGGGTTGGATTTTGTCTGTGCAAGTTCACCGACTTTAGTGGGACCAAGTCGCTTCAGCAGAATAAGGTTTTGCTTGAGAGAGTCTTTTACACATCCTGTTCTGCTTCCAGAGCTGCAATCTATCTGCTCTGGCTTTTCCTGCTGATTCATGGCAGGTTCAGTGAAGAAAAACTGTCTCTGTTTCTTCATTACCCCTGTGATTACCTTATAGCATGGACAGGTTGGCTCCAATCACCTCTCAGCGTGGTGCAAATGAGAAATGACTCCACTGCAGGGATTGGATGGAGAAACACTTCACACCTGTACCAGTGATGGAAAAAAACCATTAATGCCATTTGCCAAATCACAGAATCACACAATGCTTTGGGTTGGAAGAGACCATGAAGTTCCACACATCACCATGGGCAGGGACACCTTCCACTATCCCAGGTTTCTCTAAGCTCTGCCCAAACTGGCCTGAAACACTTCCAGGGATGGCAATTATTGTCCTGAAGGACAGAAATTAGCAATAAGGAGTTAAAAAAGGTTTTTAATAAAGAAATAGATAATTTGTTCTTTGCAGCTTAGTTACTAAATAATGAAGATTATTTCAGTGGTCTGCAGGCTGAAGGATCAGGTCCAAATATTTCTCTTTAACCCGCCAGTTTAGGGGAATCAGCAGTGCTGTGCCTTCTTCACATCATTCCTCAGCTTCTGTCAGCACTGCTTCCTGGAAGATCCTCTTTCCAAGGATCGTGCCCAGTACCTTTCTGAATGCCTAAAAAGAGGTTTTTTCTCTCTTTAAACCTTTCACCTTCATCATCCCAGAAAGTTTTGCAGGAGATGAAATTAAAATACTCTTAGAAACCATCAAGCGGCCAGGCTGGTTTGTGTGGCAGCACATGGGGACTGCTCTGTCCCCTCCAGCCCCCCTTCCACAGGGGGCTCTCACATGGAGGGAGTACAATCAATAGGCCACAAGGGCAGCCTCAGAATACATTTCCAAAGACATATTCTTGGCTGTCTTCACAATAGGAGCTATAATGACAGTGTTGACATGGAGTGGCACTGAAAGACTTCTGTAATAGGGCTGGTCAATTTTTTTTTCTGTGTTTAAAGGAAAATGAGGTTTTCTGCTATGAATATTTTTCATGACAGGTGCCCACTTTCCTCTGAGCATGACTGTGTCTTGTTAAAACACAACACTTCCAAAGTGATGTGTTTAATTTGAAAAGGAGTGTTTTTCATTTTTTGTTACCTGACAAGAAGAAGGAATTTTGCCAGGAGAAGACACTGATGTAGATAGGAAAAAAAAAAAGACGTAATTTTCTTAGGGAACAAATTACTGTTTTCTGTTTCACTCTGCCTTATACCCATACCTGTAGGGACACACTGAGATCCTGGGCATCAGTGATAACAATTTTAAAATGATGTCACTTTTAGGGAGACTGTGTGTAAAAATGTATATTATTAAGCACAGGTAGTGCCACCCTGCTGCAGATCAACATTCAGGCCCAACTTAGTATCTTCTGTGAACTTAACTGAAGGTCCACTCGATCCCCTCATTGATAAAGATACTAAACAGGACTGAAAGTCTGTATTAAGTGTTTTTGGTATCTCCTGAAGAGAGAAAGTTTGTTAGAAAAGGGGAAAATCGAACCATTAGAATGACATCTGTCCCTAGTAGGTGATGCACAGATTTGATATTTATGAAAAGATTTGTTGAGACATATGGCACTCAAACTATGTGGTAAAGCTTTCAAATAATGTTGACGCAGAGAAAATGTTAATCTTCATTATCTGAGGAGCCTGGCCCTGTAACACGGTTTCTTGTCTCACAATTTATATACGTTTAGACAGGTTAAAGCTGTAGGAGCTTGCACAAAGAAAGAAATCTCTTCGGTGACATTACAAATACTCATCCACTAAACCAGTACTTCTGGCACATATTTAATAAGCTTTTGATCAACATGCCCTGGAACCACTAAGAATTTCCTAAAGGACAAAAATCCCAATATTGTATCAAGTTTTTAGTGCTGAGGCCCTCATATTCACTGAGATAAACATATTGTATTCTTTTAACACACAGTTGAATTACCATAAATGTTTTTCAAGGATGACACCCCAGATAATTCATTGGATTTTAATTTCTCTTGTGATGTTCCCCAGAAAAGGAAGCCTTTGTTTTTTGTGGTGAGCTGAGTGCAGGCAGGAGGATTCTTTGATTTAGTGGCAGTACCTCACGAGGCGTCGCAGCATCAGTTAAACGCGCGAGGTAGCCCTTGGGGATGAATACAGCACTTATCCCCAGCCAGCAAACCATGTCCTGCTTGGCAACAACCTCTCCCTGACTGACAGGGAGAAGCTTTTGATGTGTCAGCCCAAGGTGGGGCTCCCTGAGCGCCTCTCCCCTCCCGGTGCGGGCCGGTGTCCGGCGGAGCCGCGCCGACCCCGTGCGACGGCAGCAGCCACTTCAAACATGGCCCCATGAATAGGGGCTCGTTTGACCCTTGACCACCGGCAGCCTCGGAATTGGCAGACGGAGAATCAGAGTAATTTGTATCATTTCAATTAGTTACTAGCTGCATAACAGGGAGGTCATGACTTTTTTGGGATGATTATTGCCCATGGCAACCAAACTTCAATGTACCATCAGTTTCCAAATACTTTCACTTAATAAATGTAAGTTCATAAACAAGGCCCGATTGTTGGGGACACAACAAAGCCAATTATCTGCGCTGCTGCCGAGGGAGCGGAAGATGACATAACTTTGTCGGCAAAATCCTTTTTATTAGCAACGAGAGAAAAAAGTCCCTGATAAATGGCTTTAATAATGTTGGCTGAATGAACAGTATTGATCTTTGACTATGTAAAATGGCGAGGAAAGGCAAGTTTATATAAGAGCACTGTTGTTGTACTATTGAGAGCAGTCTGGTTTTGTTTCACAGTTTGTTCTATGCACCAAAATTCTGAAATTCTAAAATCAATGTTGCCATTGTTGGGCCAAAACAGCACACCCTTACCACAGACAATGCAAAGAATTTCAAAATATAGATAGCTCCCTGATACATACAGATCGGATTGTAAGAAACATTGGGTTGTTTTTCCTTTCTGAAGAAAGAGCAGCTTGTTCCAGGGTGCAGACAATGGTCTGTCTACATGCCTGTGAAACTTCATGAACCCAGTGCAATAATTCAAGCCTTTGATTTGAAAAATGTTTTGTATGTCTTCCTCCACATCTGCAAATACCTCCACTTTCCCTTGATGCCAGCCAAGAGTTGTTAGCAGGCGAATGTTTTCCACTTGAGGAAGAAAAAAAAAAGTTAGGCACGTACATAAGTTTTGCTATTTGGCTTTTGTTTTTTGAATTAAAATAAAGGTTTCCTTCTTTCATGTCACAATCTATTAGCCGCTGGGATAGCTGGTATCACAGTTCTTTCCCCTTCACCCCTGCATTTGTAGCAGATTTGACGGTGTGTGGAAACCAACACGGGCACTGCGCTGTGACTGCGTCACCTGCAATCAGCCGGAGATGCTGCTGAGATTAATCATGACAGTAGGCAATATTTCCAACATTATTAGAAGAGAAACCTAATATTTTGGGACATCAGGGATCTCTGAGCTGTTGTCCATCAAACTGAGAACCTTCATTTTCTACTCCTTGGATGGGTAACCTTAAGTTTTAACCATTTCACAGACGGCAGGTTCACACACACAAACACAGGCACGGTCTGCACTGTGCCACATGCAGGGAGTAAATCCTGAGTACTCCTTGGAGCTGCTCTCAGACACTTGCACAATCAGGGGCACTGTGGTCAGACCAAGCCTCTGTCTCCTTTTTAAGTCATAGTGAGCTGCTGTTGACTGCCTTAACTCAACATTTGGGTCATTTGTAAATCTATGGGCATTTGCAAGACAGAAATCTAGGCACTGGTGTTTGGCAGATGTCTGTCCATTCCACTGCATGGCTGCTAAGGGGAATTAATTCACCCTGCTCTCTCAAATGGCCTCTCAAATACAATTTTAATGAATCATATCTGAAGAATGCTTAAAGTTTGGGGCTTTAGGTGGTACAAAGAACCCACTACAATATTAATGATTCTGGATGAGCTGTTTGGACTGCATCATTTTGAAGGATAGTGCTAATGCAGCTTTTGTCTGAGGCTGGAGCAGTGCAATATCCACATTAATGGGCTGGGAATTTTCATCACAGTTTTACTTTTTTCTTGCAGCTGTTGGTTGTAGGTCAGTGACATAAATTTTATTTAAGGCTTCATCCTGCAAAACTTTATTATGGATGGTAGAGATTATTGTCAGTGATACTGGGCACAGCAGTAAGTGCAACCTTTCATGCTAAGGGCTTGCAGGGTCAAGCTGTGCTCTATTTGCAGGAGTAAGCAGTGCCTCAGGTTAAAAGATATGGGGGATCTGGCTCCTACACTTTGGGAAAATCTCTGAGACCATGCACAGCACTAAGCACATTTAGTTCCTCATGAATGCAGTGGGAGTTGAAGGCACTCAGCACCTTCTGGGATTTGGCCCAGAATAATTGTTTTCAAATGGGACTGCAATATTTGATTTTAGTTTTGAAACAACTGCAGTCCTCAGTCAGAAGGGAAGGCTGACATTGTTATGAAAAAAAAAAAAAAAAAGAATCAGGGATTTTGTCCTCCCTCAGCAGTGAGCCTGAACAATTGCCCTTTGATTTAGAAAGAAAGCTCAGAGCACAAGTGAGCTGGACACTGCAGATCTGAGATGGATTTGCATGTTTACTTTCAGTCTGTGCCTGAGAAGCTGGTGGGAAAGAATCTCTTTTAAAATCGCCACACCTTCAACAGAACTGCTCCAAAGAATGGTTTGGGACCTCCTCTTTACACCTCACTGCCTTGCTCTGAGCTCACACACAAAGGTGAAGGTGCTTCTGGAGTAAACCAGCAGATCCTGTGAAGCTGTAACCAGCAAATTTCTTCTGTTCTCATTTGAAACATCATCCTGAGAGACCCTGAGCTTCCTTGCAGTCCACAGACCTGCTAAGTGAAGTGCTGAGACAGTGGCCTCCACACCATCTCGTCCACAGCTCAGGTCCTCTGGATTTCAGTGGCTCCCAGCCCCACTTGGAGCCCCTGAAGCAACTCAGGCTTCCAAGTTTGGCCCGTTTTGGAGCTCAGCACCCTGCAAGAACTGCAGGTACATATCCAGAGACAGTGCACCTCATCTGGGATGGAGCCCTCAATATTCTCCCAGCATTCCCACATTCTGAAAGTCATCAGCAAACTCCACAAAGTGAAATGGGTGGTGAGACAGCAAATCAAATCCATTCTCTTGTATTCCATAATACCTTCCAAGGAAACCAACAACTCCTTCCCGCACTCTTTTCCCCCTGTCCCCCCCATGATGCATTTCTGAATATTTCTAGAACCTTTTCACACTCCTTTGGCAGCTGATCCTATCCCACCTTATCCATCATCATTGCTGCCTTGAGAGCTGATTCATTTATCTCATTGCTTTAGAGCTGTCACCCAGAGCTTTGGATACATAGACCCAATTTCTTGGATTTGGTCTTTCATGTGGCCTCTTCCCTGCTGGCATCCACTCAATCATCCCCTGTGCCAGCTGATCTCCTGAGCTCCTCATATGTCATACACTTCTCAACCACCTGGTGGTTGCACACAGGATCTACTTTTAGATCCCCTTTTCCCCCCACATTCCTTGTTTACTGCTATATAATACAGATTTGTCTTTTTGTGTCTTTGCAAGATTGTTTTTCCTTAATTACAGGCAGAGCAGTGCAGACAAACAATGGGTTTGTGTCTGTTCTTCTCTATGTTAAGAAGGTTTTTTTCCTCTGGAAAATAATTTGATCCTTGTGAAATTCAGTTTTATTCTATGCCTCCTTTTCCTTTTTTCTTGCTGTCCTGGCCCTAAATAAATTTCTTACACTTAAAAATAATGTAGTTATTTACATACTCTGTTCTCCACAATCCCCACAGGATCTGCCCTGCCATGCACACCTGGATGCTGTCTTGGAATTACCCTTGTTTTTCACTGCCCACTGACTTTGTCAGACTAGACTCTGCCATTCCAAGCTCCTTTCATCTACTCTCCTTTCCACCAGCTCCAATTAATATTCCTTGCTGCAGGAAGCATCTTCGGCATATTCCAGCACCTTTTGCTCTCTGAACATAATTCTTATCTAACTCTTGATATGATAAGTCATACTGGCCAGAGTTAACCTTATTACTAGAGATGTACTGAGCAATCTTGCAGTCATGAGATACCAGGGATATTTCAGTAATGGGAAATCTGCTTCCCATACAAGATTGATTTTAGTGATGACCTTTAGCTGGAATGATACCTGTAAATTCTTATCTGCATGAATTTCTTGTTTTCTCTTGTCACATGCTGTCAGTGTATGTGTATCTTGCAGATATGAAGTATTAAGAGCCAGCCCTGTAACAGACTGTCTGTGAGGACCTGGAGTTATTGCAATACACTCAACTTTACTGGAGTGAAGTATCTGGGCTCCTGAACTGCCCCTAGCACAGAGTCCTTAAGAAAAATGCAAACTCTAATACTGACTTTTCTGTTATTTACAGGCTAAGTATTATTTCAGAGCATCTTCATGTTTCCTTATGTGACTTAGCAAGAAATACATGGCCACAGCACTCAGTTTGCTAAAATCAGGGTTTGAAGAATCAAAATTAAATTGCAAGATTAAAAAATAGGGTTTAATTTTCTAATATCACCTTTTCTTCCAACATGCTTTTTGTGGCATGTCAGTCACACAGGGTAGTTGGGATTATGGTTTTCTCCTTCTGCTAGAGTTTGTTGTCATTGCTGGTAAGTCTGAGTTCATTAAACTGTAAAAATGATCCATGATTTGGGGTGGAATATTCCCCTCAAAGATGGATTACAGCTCACACACTAAGGTATGCTTGTTAGAGAAATCAGTGGGGAGGTCCTGTGGCCATTGTTATTCAAGGGGACAGTCTCCTTTGACCCTAAAATATGTGTGTGTGTGTAGAGATGAGAGGACCCTTACTGTGTCTTACAGAATCTTTGCACCATTAATTAATTTTGGACACCTTATGTGGCAATCAGCTCCCTGGTGCTCCTTTCTGTTTGCTGTGGATGATATTTGTATGATGCTCACTTAACCAATAACAACTTAAACTTCTGCTCCCTTATAGACGATCAACATTTGAGGTCTTATTGTCTATAACTAGGAGATAAATGGCATTACAGATAATTTAGTAAAGCAGACACCCCATTTCCTTATTGCTGCAATAATTGCAAAGGAATCTCCCCATTGCATAAGATGATCATCCATTAAGAAATCTGTCACTTCCATCCTTTAAACTTTTAGGGTCAGAGACTTTTTTATAAAGACATTTTTATCATCTCTTATATTATTGAAAAAAGTGCTTACAAAAAGACCTAATTAATAGTGGGGACACGATGTAATGAAAATGTTTCCTCACTGCCTAAGATTGATCAAAAATATCTAGAAGGGAATGGAGAATCATCCTCAACATTCTGTCAACGCTGGGACCTCTTCTTGTCTTTGACCTTCTGGTCAATCCTGGTTGCTGTATTTTGAAAAAGATATAGCAGAAATACCAAAGAGCTCCAAAAGAGCAATAAATACTGGTGGAAGCCTGAAAAGCTCATATATTGTAGGAGCCAAACTGTGGTTTCTGTGCTCATTTTGCCAAGACAGTTGATGTTATTTGTTGTGTGAAATGCAGCACAGCAGGAGAAATGGCTGAGTGAACTTTTGTCCCAGTACCCAAACCACGGAACCACTGCAAGAGTTAACATTTTGAAAAACTTAATAAATTAGGCTATGGAGTTCCATGTCACTACACAGTGAGGCAGAAAAGGACAAAAATAAAAGTTTAGGCCATTGTGTGAAGAAAAGAACATCTGTGGGTACATGAGGTAAGGAAGAAATATATAAACCCTCTTAGTTGAGAATAAAACCAGCCGGTATCAGGAACATCCTAAATGGGTGTCTTATTGCACAACTGTCTGTTACAGGAGTTTTATATCTAGCACTAGATGGACCATTGGTCTGATTTAGTATTGAAACTCCTCTCGTTCTTCCATCATTTCCTCCTAGGGATACTTCCCATCAAAGTCTGCAATGTCATTTGAGTTAATTCATTAATTTTCATTGGCTTCTTCCCTGTCTTAAGCTGGGTGCACTGACAAATCAATTATAGTCTCTTCCCACGGCTGAACCTCCTTCTGGTTGCCCTGGGAAGGTGTTTGTCACTGATCCACCTCCAGCCCGAGCTCTGGGCTGAGGACCCAAACTCCTCCATGTGGGAGCCTCTCTGTGCTGGGGGCTGCAGCAGCTGGACTCCATTTCCCACCTGATTCTGTCTGGTTTTAATCAGGTTCTATTTCTGTTTATTTCTCCTGTACCCTGCAAAGGACTTAGCTCCTCCTTTGCTGTTTATCCTTTAATAAGTTCAATAGGAGAGTTTACATGATCTTTTCCATTCTCTTACCCTCTTCTGCTTCATTTCTTTCTCCTAATTTCACCAGCTATATGAAATCCATTTTTCTACTGACTATTTTTAACAGATCACAGAGTGAATATCACAACATTTTGTCCTGGGAAACCTATTTGCCTCCAATAGGAACTTCCCAAATGACATCAATGTACACAACTATGTCCTTATATATATTGTTTTATTTAATTTTTGAAGTTGTGCATTATATTCACCTGACTTACTGCCAGTGTGGGACAACAGGCAATGCAGCAAAACTCCAGTGAAGATAAATTGTGATCTAGTGACAAAATACCTGACACATTTTTTCCTAAGTTTGCCAAGGTCATCTTTATAATTTCATGTTGACAAAATCATGGGGAGGGAAAGTAAAGGTGAGGGAAAGGGGACTGGGTGTGGAAGTGAAAGAATAGGGCTTGTTATGGCCAGAAGGGAATGTGAGAACATCATCACCTAAACCCAGCTCCTTGTGAACCCTATGAATGTTTCCTCCAGCATTTCTCAAAGCCTGGGTCCTACCCTGCAGAGTGATCCTGTGCAAGCAATGACAGGTCTCTGCTATGATACGTCTTTAACCATCAGGGATTGCTTTCCCTCTCCTTAGGCAGCCAGGCTCTCTTACTGCCAGTTTCTTACCATGTTTCTCCTGGATCTTGTTGTTTTATGTCTGGGGAATTTTAGGAATGGCAGGAGTGGCCATGGCCACCAGTGCAAGCTTCTGTCAACCCCAGGCCTTCCTTAGCCTCACAAACTTTCCCCCAGGTCCTTGAGTGCCCTGTGATACAGATGGATTCAGGATTTTGTAGTGATGGAAAGCATCTTCTTAAACTGCTCAGAACACAGTGAGGAACTCAGTTTTTTAAATGTCTTCAATCCATCCTAGTCAGCTGTGGATGGTGCCCAGCCCTCTGCCTCCTTTCATCAGCCAGCCTGATGTGACATCATGAGAATGTGCTGACTTTAAGTGTTGACCTTCAGAGCATAAATCTCATGGGTGTCACAGCAGAGCCAAGAGTGAGGAGCTGGAGGACACGACCCAGGTCATGTGGCCAGGTCACATCGCCAGGGGCTACAGGAAAGGTCCCAGCCCTCAGTGGGATTTGCTTACCCAGCTACAGTGGAGCCATAGAAAACACAGGTGCAGGCACTGGGGTACTGACGCCAAGCTCCCATGTGAGAATGTGGAAATTGTGCCTTCAGAGGTTAGCCCTCATTGGCTGCCAAAGAGACAGGGGCCCAAAAAGTGCCATCAGAGGGTAATTTGGGGAAGCATGGAGGATCACAGCACTCTTGGGATGTGATCTTTCATCTTCCACCTGGCAGCCAATCTCCCTGACTCCCCCAGAAGCACAAATCCTGCCTTGGATTGAGTTGTTTTTTGTGCTGGGAAACACCAGGACCAGATCAGCCCCCATATCACACCCTGATGGAATAGTGCAGGGAAAACAAGGCTCCAGCTTTTCTTACACCACTTTCAGGCAATAAAGGAATCTCAAACACTGTGAGGAGCCTGAAATGTCCAGGTTTCAATGTCAGATCTACAGGCAGCTTGAGACCTACTAATAATCCTTGGTGTTAGGATGGCAATATATGTGCTGCACAGTACATCTTCTCTTTCTTTTCATGTTCTTGGAGTCTCTAATTTGAACACAGTCAGTCCCTCAGCCCTAACCCAGCCTTCAGAATCTTAAGTTCCCAGAGAACCTGGCTGCATGTTTTCAATGCAATTTTATCACCTTTTTACTAGCCAGTATTTGAGAAGTAAGGGAAAAAACCCCAAAGCAATAGGCAAAGAATTACTTTGAGTAATTTTTTAATCTCTTTGAATGTTTTAGGCTTTCTTCACGTTGCTTTTGCTTACTTGCTGCCACCAGCTGCATTTGGAGCCTACAAGATGATGGCCAGATCCAATTTAATACCTCTGGAAGATTCCTTGGTTTGTGTGGTGATGCTGGGAGTTCTCCTCACTATCACACAGCCTGTTAGAGCCTTCCTTTAGCAAGCTGTGGAGGAGCTTGGATGGTTTTTGTGCCATGAAATGTGTAATTCACAGAGGGGCAGAGCTGTGGCTGCCCAGGTGCTGCAGGCTCCATCGCCCCGTACTGCGATTAATAGTTTGCTGCTCTTCCAGCAAAATTGTGGCTCTGGGCTTTGTTCTATTTTTGTGCTCATCCTATATGCATCTGTTCTCACTTTATTCTACATCCTGTTGCCATCCTCCTGCTCATCTGTCTCTGCCATCTTTAGACATCTTCCACTATCAGGTTGACACCACTGTAAATTCAGTGCCATCAAAGGAATTACTTCTGAGTTATGTCAGCGAGTAAAGACTTTGGGCCTTTGTTTTTCTCTCACACCCACCTTTCTTTTCTTGCCATGTGCAATTGGACCTCCTCTTGTGTATGGATATGCACTGATCATCAAAATTCTTTGCCATCAAATGCCACTGTAAAGTCATTAATGGCCTGATCACTCTCTGGGCATTCTTTTCCCGAGGGCCAGGGCAGTACAGGATGGAGAGGATGATCTGAGGAGGGGCATGTCTGAGAGAAAGTGCTGCTCGGTCCCAACCTGGCCCTCAGATGGCTCAGGAAAATGGTATTCCATGGAATTCAGTGGGGCAGGGTCAGCCCTCAGTCCTTTCAGTCATTCTTGCTCTAGCATGTATTGGCCTTGTGTAAAATTTGGTAAAATAATAAAAACGTTCCACTTAGATAAATGCTTGATAAATCAGCAGCTCTTAAAGTGGTATTTCCTTGTGCCTGCTACGAGTTTATGATGTAGTCACATGAAAAAAAAGAAACAGAATATAAAATGTGAAAACTCTGTCTGAAGAAGGTCCAATCTGTCATCACAGGATACACTAAAATTTCCTTAACTCTTGCCACGATCACAAAATCCCCTCTCTAAAATTCTGACATTTTCTCTCCGGCAGCAAACAAAGGAGAGCAATATGCACGAGAAGGCAGTAGGAAGCCTGAAGCTATTAGCATGTCATTGTCAAAGGCAGAAATAAAAAACACAAAAGTTAAAGGATTCTGGAATATAGCAGAAATCTCCAGACATGAGTCAGACACTAAAAATGCCCAAACTCATTTAAAAAGCTCTTTGTCACAGTCCAAAAAACCAACATTTTCAGTGTTTTTCCTTTTGCTTTCCATCCTGCTATTGCAAGTACATGGCTAATTATGGTCTGAATGATCTCTATTATTCCTGTGTCCTTCTAGATCGAGCCGGATGTGTTCCAAATATGGCCACAAACATATTCCAGTGTCCAGTAAAATCAAAAGAATAAGATAATTCTGTTTTAAGGGTTAATGGTATTCACTCCCACTCAGTTTGACTCACTGGACAAAAGCTCCAGTGTGCCTATTCTAGGCAGCTGTGCTGAACAGTAAAGATTTGGAGTCCTTTGTAGGCTGGAGAAAAAGAAAGCCTTTGTCAACTTTTTATTTAGTATATTCTACCAAACACCCATGTGTAACAGTTAAAACATTTGGAGTTGCAACAGGCTAAGGAAAGTTTGCACAGATAAACAGAGTTATTCTAAATTTTGTGCCTACTAAGGTCTGAATCACAAAGTCTCATTGCATTTCATTTAAAGTGTATGTGCAAGGAATCAGTTTTCTTACCAGGGCCATTGTGCCCTTTGGGCTTTGTTTAATCATGTTAAAAATGTTCTACAAAATAGAAAATCATGTACTGTTTGAATCACGATGTTTGCAGCAATCTGGGAGTGCTCATGCTGCAGAGCAGCATGGTTTTTATGCTGGTATAATTCTCTTTCCTTCAGTGCTGTTTTTCTTGGGTTGTACTGGTGAAGAGTCAGGCCCACAGGCACTAAAAACCAAACATATCCAAGCATATTCTTCCATCATCTGGATATATCCCCCTGAAAGAAAATCAGCTTTTACAGTACTCTCTCAGCCTTTGCGTGCCTCAGCACTTCCCCAAAATCCTGGCTAGGAAGGCACTGAGGTACTTAAAAACACAGACAGCACAGCAGAACTGCAGGAATCCAGCTCCAGGGGGATTGTGACCCCCCGTGGATTGATCCAGGTTTGCTCCCTCCACCACAACCTAAAGAATCTACAGCCAGGACCATGGACATGCTTTAAGGCCAAAAAAGAGATGAATATGGTTATTTTCATCACTCAGTTATAAAAGAAATAAAAGAACAGGGGTCACAAAGAGGTGGGAGGCTGGAAAAAATCTTTTCAGCCCACTCCAACCTCCACCTCCTTCAGGAGGTCTCTGCTCCCAACAGGAGCATCTGGGGCTGGCTGGGCTGGCAGAGGCTGGGTCAGGTGGGAGGTCAGGCCCTTCACTTCTCTCTCCAGTCACCATTTCACAGCCCATTTTACCAGCTGGACTATTATTCCTATTGCAAAATGTTTCCCTTCCAGCAGCTGCCTGCTGCACTGGGAACTGCATGGTGGCTTTTCCTATCCCAAGGAAGGCTGAGTTCCACTGGGATCCAATGGTTGTTTCCCAGTCTTTCAATGAAGGTGTTCCAGAAGCAGTTTCCTCAGGAATGAAAAGCAGTGAGGAAATTGCCTGTGTATTGGGGTGATGATCAAATCCCGAAGATCTTACTCTCTTTTCTGTCAGTAAAATTCCTGTTAACTGGAGCAGGAGTTTATTTCATCAGGACTGTCAACATTTTGTTCAGAGCTCATGATTCAGGCCATAACTGAAATAGGTGTTTAAGCACATCCCATGGGAATAATGGAGCTCTCTTGCTTTAACTCAAGTATGTGTTTAACATAAAATACATCCCTGAATGCCATAACCTGATGTTAATTGGGCACTTCTCAACTTCATCAGATTGATACAACACTTAAACCTGAGCTTTTGAAGTGAAGTTGCATTTTTAACAAGCTGCCAAAATATTTGCTACATTTGGAAGGAAAATCCCTCATACTTTCTCCAGGTATTGAATAATCTCAATCTTATTAAAGATTTTCCTACTTTCACAGATATAAATCTTGCCTCTTCCAGGTATTTCAGTCCATTATATAAAGTCCTTCTTCAGTGTGTTTATTAAAAGCACAAAAGCTGAAGGCACTTACTTAAAAATCATGTTAAAAGCATATGTGGTGTTATTCTAGTTGCAATTATCTGAGGAAGAGTTGTGCTTCCTTTTCAAACTGATCTTGATGTACAGATTTGCCAAACTATGTGAAAGCTGCAGACACTTTAGCATTCGTGGCACTATTATTCACTGCCATAAATCTAGATCAGATATGTGCTGTCTGAATTGATAGTGGATATTCTGCCTGAGAAAAATGTGTTCCCCTTTAACTTTAGGCAGTGACATTGCTTATGTTACATCACTTTTCATGTTACTATGCATCACACTGGTCAAAGATGTCATTATTTATAATGCAGAGATGGTGTCACTATAATTAAGGTTGTGTTAGGGTTTATATTACCTTATAAAAACTCTATTTTCAGGAGCTTCCAACTCCACAACAAAATCCATTTTGGATGTGAAGTTTTCAGTTGGGGAGTGGAAGAAAAGAAACATTTGTGGTTTCAGTGATGGCTTCTTGTCTTCCACTTGGGTCCCTGCTTGTGTGACTTGGAATCACTGCACATTCTGGATGGTTTTGCTTTCATCTGGCATTCATTAACAGATTCTTGTTTCTTTAAATTTCCAAACTAGCAGAAAACAGTACACTTTGTGAATCTGGGAAATCCTTGTTCTTGTATTTAAGGCCTGTGCCAGCAGGCTCAGGGGCTGATCAAAATCAGGTCCTCTGGGTGCTGCCACTGTGCCAATAAAACTATGGGGTGAAAGAGGGTTTTTTAGTAAAGATGTAGCTACAGCTTATTTAAGACAGCTCTCAGCTTGGAGTGGTTCATCACAAACCAGACATACTTAAAGCCATAAATGTGTTGACTAAAAAGCTCAGATATTTTCTTTATAGACTAAGTGTAGAGCCAATGTTTGAGTAATCCCTTTTATTGGACTAACTGCACACTATTGACAAAGCACCTTCCTGGGTATAGGAATCCGTTCTTGGAGTCAACCCCTTGCTGACCTGCAAGGGAGTTTTGTGTATCCCTAAAGCCAGGCTGTCAATATTGCTGCATTAGTCAAATAAAAGGGATTACTTGAAACTTGACTCTAAATTTTGTCTCACTAGTAAAGGCAAGTAATTAAAAATATTGAGTTGTGTAAGAAGACACACTCTGTGCTGTGATGTGCTAATAACCAACTCCTTCCACAATGGTTTGCTGTGTTGGTTCCAGTGTACACAGTGAATAAAAACAGGTTGGAAATTTCCAAAAAAACCCCATCAAACTACGGCCCATTTCTGATTTCCATGTGATTAACGAAGATGAGTATGCAAACAGGCAAAAAGAGCAAAGAGCTAAACATGTTTTCTCCTTCCAGGAATGGACAGATCAGATGACATTTCCAATGAGGCTTTCAAGCTAAATTCTTACTCATATACTCGTGCCGTGTACTGGGCTGCTCCCTGACCATTCCCTTTGGAAACCTCAAAGCTGCTCACATAGGAGGAGGCTCCTCAGCAGAAATAAAGGGATCAGAGCACGTGGCCCCTAAATATTATGGGTTTGGTTAGGACTGTGTTGTAAACAAGACAGAGTTAGTACAGAAACTGCTCTTGTGTTTCAAGCCCTCCAGCACTGAGCCTGTCCTTTTGTTCTGTAATATCCCAGACCTCTGTATCAGGAGCTGAAAGGCCTTTATAGAACCCTTGTTTCCTAAGGACACTTGTAAAACTGGGAAAAACCTGCTCCTCTGCTCAGCAGAGAATTTTCAGCTTGAACCTTTCACTTTATAGCACATTACGCTGCCCTGGCAGATTGTGTCATACGTTCAGTGTTCCACCCAAGCCTGGATTTTCCCAGGAAGACAGATGAGTTTGGGCTTCCCAGGAGTCCCAAATCCCTCCCCAGTTCTGTCAGCTAATGTCCTGTGAGGCAGTGTGGTAACATTTCCAGAATTCTTCTGGAAAGGTGCCGAGGCAATGCCTGGGATTTGTGCCATTCCACCCCAGTGTCCCTCCTCATGGTCTCACAGAGGACTGTTGCCATCACAGCATCCCCAGTCTGGCTGGGAGGTCTCAGCCACCCAGTTCATGCAGGGGACACACCCCGAGGGTCTGGTGGCCACTGCTGGGCATTGCCAACAGCCCAATCCCACCTGAGGGTGCAAACCTCCCTCTGTGGCAGGAAGCTCATCCTGGATGTGTTGAAAACTGCAGGTTGGAGCTCCCTGAAAGCAGAATCAGAAACTAAAAGCTGTCAAACTTGGGGAAAGCCGGATTTGATTAGAGCTTCACTGCTCAGGCCATTTTCTTCCAAAGTCCCAAAGAAAAGCCAGCCTTGTTTGTGCCACTCTCGCTCACTGTGGAGCAGAAAATGCTCTTTCAGATGGAGCCCCTGACCGACAGCTTCTGGCACCCGGTTCATTCCCGTTGGCAGTGGTGCAGGAATGGGAGAGCAGGAGTGGGGAGCATCAGAGTAAGGGCTGCACTGCAGTGGGCTGTGATTAAAGAAGGACAAAATATTTAGATTCACCCTTTTGTTTTATTACATATGACTTAATCCATGTTCTCCCCCTTTCCCCGTTGCTCCTGGAAGGTGAGGAAGCAGCACATAATTTTTTTTTTTACTGGCTTTATTTACTTGGATGCTTCAGGATACTAAGTTATGACAAATTCTTCTCCACAGTAGCTTTTGGCTTCTTTCTTCTTGGAGCTCTTTAGACCTTTGAACTGCTGCCATTACAGCTGCCTCCGAGCCTGTCATGTGGCTGTTGAATTGAGCTTTTGAGTGTGCCTCTGCACTGCTCTCATTCCTGCCTGGTGTACTTCGAACAGTATCATTGTTTTGAATGAAATAGCACTTCTGTGCCAAAAACGGAGGTTATTTCTCCACAGCACATTCTGGGCAGGCAGGCATTCAGTCTGCCTGCTCTCCAAGCCAGCTGAGAGCTCTGCAACCACATGAACACAGTATTGAGCCTGACTAAATAAACTGGACTTGTGTTTGGGCAAAAGTTGTCTTGAAGCACTTGGCTGATTCATGGCACAGTCAGAAGCAGCTGGTCTCTTCTGAGAATGTGCAGGGTGGGTATATTTTAACCAGTGGAGATGATTTTTTTTTTTTTTTATCATCATCATCACCACAATCATCATTATTAGTGTTATCATCATCATCATCATCACCATGAAATACCTTTATGCCATGAGCAACTCTGATGGAATAAGCATTTCACTGTGCATTCCCATCAGTTGGGAACCCAAATGCTAACATACCTTAATCCTGCAGAGGTTTACACACATTTTTTAACTTTTTGCAAAAAACAATGGACTGAATGTGTTTCTTATCACACACAGGTGTGTGACAGGTTTGTGGACAGGGACATTCAGAGCTCACTGAGGTTGGGCTTTGTTTCCAGCACACACATATATAAAGGCAGTAAGTAGAGCCTGAATTAATGCAATAGCAGCATTGTCTACAGCCAAAAAACACTCATAAAGGTTCATTTGGTTGCAAAAGCCTATTGACAAAATTTTTTATTGTTTAGGTAGGGCCTCTCATCAGTATAACTCGAGCAAATATCCTTGGGGAAAAAGCAGCAAAAATGTGTCTTGGGTGCAGTGAGTTAGACACACAGAGGCTGTGCTGCAGCAGCTCTCAGTAGGACAAATTTCAGAGACAGAGCTGGGGGAAACAATTACTACCTGATGTTTTCTACAAATGCCACTTCAGAGATGAATCCAATGGCCTACGAGACTGTGCTTTTTTGTTCTCTTTGAAGTAGGAGCATTAAATTAAAACTGAAGCAACAGAACACTTAGCACTCAAGCTGGAGAACACATGATGAGCTTAAAAATAATGTTGAGGGAAAGACAGCAGAGAATAGAAGAGGCTTTGTATCGTGCTCGACTTTGTTTTCAAGCAAAACTAAACATCAAAATATTAGAACACAGGCACAAAACCTCATTGTCAGTAAAACTAATTAGTGTTCTGCTGCTTAATGCAAAAGCCTACATGATGTCTTGACCTTTTTTACACATTGTGTCTGAGGGTGTGCAATAAAACAGAGGGAAGCACAGAGTGCCTCCAGCCAGCCCCAGAGGTTTTCTTCCTCACCGAGTTCAAGGGATGCCAACAATACAGGCTGTGTACGAGCCCCTTTTTAAAGCCTGGTGATTTCTGAGAGCTGGAGCTGAATTAACGCTGCCCCGCTGGCAGGGGCTGCTCCCCAGGCTGATTGCCATTCCACAGCCCTGTGCTTTAACAGCACACATGTCACAGGGATTCAAATATCTCGGAGAGGTAACTGCCTATGGGGCATTCCCACAAACTCCTCACTCCTTGTGTCCAGTCCCTCTTGGAATCTGGTGGCCGAATCTGTTTTATCGTGGCCAGATCTTGCAGAAATGCTGACCTCAGAAATACTTTGCTGCAGGCTCATACAGCATCTTCTCTGACAGCAAAAGGAGACAAAAAACCTGCCAGAATGTGGGAAACACGGTTTAGTGCATTCTTGTCTGTAAAACGGAAGTTTAAGTCAGTCAAAAGTCACTCTCAAAGCAGAACAAAGACTATGAGCCTCTAGCTGGCAGCACAAAATCCTTAACTTCAGTCAAAGTCACTGTTGGATATGGAGGTCCCTGAACTCTGGATATTTCCATTAAAAGCACTTAGGCAGATTGAAACAAGCTTAGGGTAAAATTTCCATTAATATCTGGTGTTGACCTAAATGGGCCTCTGTCGAAATAATTAAAATTCCCAACCAAACACAAACTCCCATTGCTCCACTGCCATTTACAAGAATTATGACTCTGAGTTTATAAAAACACAAAGTAAGTAAATGTGGAACAAGAAAAAGTGGTTTTTAAAAGTGATTTTGAAAGAAAAGAAAGAAGGAAGGTGAAGACAAGATGAAAATTACTTATTTTTACTCATCGGATAGAAGAGAAATATGGAACCCTTTTACAGAACTGAGAATGTGTTTCTTGTACTAATACAAAATTTGTTCCAAGTATTTTCCTGGTACAAGAAATCAGAAATGTCCTACAGAGACCAACTTGTCAAACTGGAGCAAGCAAATTGCCCATTTATTTGAGTAAGACAGCCTAGAAAAACTGTCAGAAAGCCTGTAAGTCAGGCTGGGGAAGGCACAGGGATTTTCCCTGCTTGGGCTGCTGAGACATTCCACTAGAGGGGATGGCTCTGTGTCTGGGAGAAAGGGGGGCAGGAAGGAGACTCATCCTACAGAGTCAGACAAGTCAAAATTCAGGGGCTGCTGTGTGAGTTGAAAAATATACAGAGCCCCTTCCCAAATTCCTGAGAATCTCTCTACCATATTTTGGTGCACAAAATGTGTTTGAATGAAGATAAAACAGGGCAGAAGGATGTAGGGAAAAATGAGATGCTGATACAGACAGAACACAGAGGGGGAGATGGAGAAGTGCTTTGGTGTGACCAACCACCTACAAAAAAATACCAGTGTCCAACTACCAGAGTTACACTGACAGATTCTAGCCTGAGTAAAATACTCATTCTCACCATACTGTCACTAAATCCTTCCTTGTAGCTTTTCCTTGCTTGGCAGGATCTGATTGTACAAGGGTGGGATTCAAGTGTCAACTGAAGTGCCCAGATTTGAGAAGGGAGCTGGAGCTGTTGTTATATAGAGTGACAAACACAACCCCAGGCCTCTCCTTTCTCAGAATTAACACCCCAGGCCACAGAGTCTGAAGCTGACCTCCACAGAAGATAATATTTTAAATTTTATGATCTGGTGGGTTGAAATTAAACATTTGCTAATTACAAAGGTACTGCAAGTCATGCCAAAACCTCTTTTTGTTGTCTGGAGAGTTATAACAATCCTTTTCTGGCAGTTAGTTTTAAGATCATTAAATGATCCTCATTTGCAATATATTTGCAGAAGATTACAGCCCATCTAAATTGACCCTGAAGGAAGACTTATTTCATTAATGGGCTGTCCTGTGCTAATGCATAAAGCTAGAAAAATATATCTATTAAATTCTTAATGTGTAAATGATGTTTCTGGCTTTCTTCTTAATTACAAAGCAAAATGAGCCTGAAGTGCACTCCGTCTAGGAAAAAATGATCAATTTAATCCATCTTCCAAGAGAAAACTTTTTCAGCGAGTTCCAAAATCCCAGCTATTCTCATCAAAGGCTGGAGCCTTATTGCTCTGTTCAGAAACACAATAAAATGTGCCAACACAATTTATTTTTTCCCTGGATTCCAATGAACGGAGCTTTCTCACATCAGTTTAGTTTACTCGCTGTCTGTTAAGTTTTTGAGGAAAAAGCCAATGCAGAACCTGGCTGAGCAGTGCTTTGGAGATGAGTAATGCCAGGAGATTCTGGGTTGGTGGGGTATATGCAGAATATTAATACAGCCCATGGAAGGAGATTTACAGCACAAATGGCTGTGCAACGTACTCTCTGTACAGAACCACCTCGTGTGCTCTGCCTCTCATCACAGCACAACTCCCAGACAAAAAAAAAATCCTAATTAAGGGGAAGGGAAGGTTGTAAATCCATATCAGTAATTTAGATGGGGAAAGGAAGGGAACAGAAGAGTGTGGTTTAAGTGAACATCAGGAAATGAATTCTGAGTTAGTGTTACACTTACATGGAGCAAACAATGGGAAGTGTGGGAATGAGGGACAGCACTGCTCAGTGACAAGTGTCCTCCTTGCTGACATGTTTAATCTCAGGTATGTCTGCTTTGGCCACAGCTCTCGATGGCTGAGGACCTTTTAGATCCTGTATGTTGGCATTTCACTCTGGGCTGGTGATATTTAAAGTGTCCACTTTACACAGCAGAGTAGCAATATTGTAACAAGGGGCTTTAAAAGTCTGCAGAAGCAAGTAAACAGCAGGAAGATTTTCCAGCAGCTGATTCCACCTTCTTTAGGTTTTAATTGTTCCTGTTGCTGACCATGAAGAATTAAAGACAGATCCTGGGTCAGAGAATATCTCCTGTGTCCATCCCAGTGTGCTCAGGAGCCAGTGAAGGATTAAAAAATCTCTTTCTAAAGTGTATGGGCTTCTTGGACAAGGACCCACTGGTGACTTCTTCCTGTCTGTGCCCAGCTGTTCTGTCAGGAGGTTCATCCCTGACCCCAGGCCTTCAGCCATTGGCACTGAATTCCCTTTTCCCCACTGGTGCCAAAAGCAGGAGCCAGAGAACCAGAGCACACCACTCACAGCAGATACTGTGAGCACAAGGGAGGTCACCAGAGGAAGTGGGATCAGGTTTGGCCTGATATCTGGTAATTGTGATATCAGGTGCCCAGCATCATCCATCCATCCATCCTTCCTTCCTTCCCATGGCTGACCTCCACCAGCTGATGGCTCAAACTGTCCTACAGGGAATATTCCTTCCCCTCAAAGACTCTTTCCTCCCTCACCTCAGTCCTTTCCCTCTGCAATGAGCTGATTCCTCGTTGTGCTTTTCCTTCCAAGCTCCCCAAATCTGCCAAGTATTTGTTGTGGTCCCCACCAACACAGCCTGGAAGCAGCAACAACAATAGCAGCAGCCATAATGTCAGCCAGATAACATCTTCCTTTTCTCCTCTTACACTGCTTTGCCCCAGTTTGGCACTGCAGAACAACTGCCTGAACCTTGGTGTGAAGGAGCTGTGCCTGTTTTGTGCACAGAAATGTTTCAGGAGAAGCTGTCCAGCTCTGGTTTCTGCTAAAGGGAATGAGCCTGGCTTGGATCTGTGTTGATATCCATGTAGGGCTGTGCTGCAGGAATTCTGCTGTAGATGTGGTGGAACTTGTCTAAACTTCAGTTTCCCTCGTGGGCAATGCCTGGTGCAACTGTCATAGATCTGCCAGGTTTAGTTCTTTCCATAAAAGCAGATATTTGAGGAATTTCTTCATTCACTTGAGTATTTATGTGATATTCAGCACCTTCAATATGTAATTATAGAACAAAACCAAAATTCTATTATTTCAGAGAGCAAAATCTACTCCTGCTTTGAATTCAGGCCTCCTGAAGTCCCAGTTTTATTTCCAATTTATTCCCACTTATTATTGCTCCCATTCCACTTAATGAATTTGATATTTAATACTTTATTCACACATTTTATTTTTGCACCAATTACAGGGAAGACAGATACATTGTTCTTACAGATTTCTGCAATCTTCAAGGCATTTTTTCCTCTTCCATTTCTTTATTTCTTTAAAAATAACAATCATCTTGGTATTTAAAGGGAAAAGCACCAGGAGCAACATTCTCTTAATGCTTAGAGTGCATTTAAATGAATGTTTTCCCTTCTATTTGCTAGAGAAACAAAAAGGGTGAGAGAATATCTTGAGTTTATGTCCTTGATGGGTCAAATGAAGTGTGTGTGAAACTGAAGAAGTCCTGCTATGACCAAGCCAGCGGAAATGAAAATTATACCACTCATACTAACAAGTACATTTCCAAAGGGGCTGGAGGTATTAGGAGACTCTAAACAGATGCCTCTGAACTTAAAATACACTTAATTCCAAAGGCTTGTCTTGTAATTAATTTAGCCAGTGCAGAACATCTGAAGAGAAACAGGGCATAGCACAGCATTGCTCAGCATCCCCAAACTTCAAGGAGCATAAGGACAAATAATTTAATTTTAAAAAACCCCATTCATGCCGATTTTTCATGTTCATTTCCATCAGGACCATAGTGGCAAACATCAAGGAAAACATTCTCCAATTTACAGCTTAATCTCCTGCAAGAAAAATATCCACCTGCTGCTATAAAAGGAAAGAGCACACATAAGCCACATCAAAAGGATATCACTCATAGTTTAGTTTCAGTTTTTATTCCCATTAACTGGGGCTGGTGGTATGTCAGTCTGTAAACAGCCCATGGAACATGTGGAGCTTACTCTGACTGTTTTAGTAACACACACACTCCAACCACAGCTTTTCCATGCCCCTGTTAACACAGCTTGCATTTCAGTAGGAACCCCCAAATCTCAGCTGTTCCCTGAGAACTGACAGCTGTGTTTTCCTGGCAGGAACTGCTGTGGGAGCAGGGACACTACGGGGGAACAGGGGACTCTGCACCTCAGGGGAGAAGCATGAACTCCCTTGAGCTTGTGGTGCAGCTTGGGCTGGGGCTGCGCTGCCCTGAGAAAGTGATTGGTGCTGTTAATGGACCCTTTGGCCTTCCCACGTCTTCATCACTCTCTTCTCTTTCCCAGGGAAAATGTAGATTTTAAACACATTTTTGTTCAGAAAAGCAGCTAATCCCAGGAGGCTTTGAGGTGTTGTTACCATCCCAGAGTATTTAGCTGTGGTTAATTCTCTCCCACAATTTGAGTCTGACCTGTACAAGTGACACCGAGAGAAAACTCTTTGCTTATGTTGTAACATCAGGAGAGCCATCAATGCAAAGCTGCACTGAAACACTGGTCTGCAGTGAAGACATAACTTTAGACAGCCATGTAATTTCCTTTTCATGTTGGTCCCTGACAAGAGACAATATGTTATAGTTCCAGGAATGGATAACAGGGGAAAGAGGGGAAAGTACAATAGCTTTATTTAAAAGTCTGTACAATCCTGCTTCGCTCTCCAAATAGCTTTTTGGACTCAGCTTGGTCCTGTGCTCAATAAATTATACGATTTTTCCAGGTTTGCTATCATTTCAGTGACTGGTCCAGGGTGTTTCGAGACATCTGGTCTGGTTTCCTGGAGGATTATGATTAATAAATGCTGGCATACAAAAGCAGTTAAACACTTGTGCTCTGCCTTCCTTATAATCTCATATTTAAGATCCATTATGCCAAATCCTTCGGTGCTTATGGACCCTCTGGAACTGCAGTGACGAGTTTCCCGTTGCTGCTTGTGAAAAATGGATCTATCTGTTACCATCAGTTGTATTCAGATCAATAACAGAGCACGATACACTTCATTCAGCCTTCTTAAATTAATAATTTCCAGATTGCCTTTTGAAATTGGTTCTTGCATTGGTTTAGGGAAATTCTGAGTTATGCACGTGTTAGCTCAGGGTTGAAGTGTGCAATTGGTTTTCAGCAAGTGGTGAGAGACAATGTATATCTAATTCTGAGCATGGATTGGAAAACTCATCTTGGGGAGCTGATGAGGAATTTTACCCCATTTGTATTGTACCACCACTCACCTGTTAAATTTCTCACTAGGCTCTATTTCCTATCATTTGATTTCTTACTTTTTTTTTTTAAATAAAAAACTTACATTAAAATTCAGAATTTTGACTGATTTAGATTGGCCAAATATTGCTCAGATATTTATAGGAATATTACCTTGTATTTTAACTACTTCTGCCTTCACTTTTCACTCTAAAATACATCCTGAAAACCTTTGTGTTTGTTCTGAAGGACAAACATTTTGGGGAAGTCTTAGAAATCCTGTACAGATGATGGTGTTTGGATACCACAGTGAATGAGAGGTGATAACAGAAAAATTCCCTTGCAGGGATCTCATAGGAGGATTATTCCCTTCCCTCACTTCCCAGGTGGGATTGTTCCCTGTGATGTCAGACATTTCTGAAGTTCTTTAGGTAACCCAGCATCCCATCTTCTCTCCAGATTAAGACTTTGTTCAGATGTTTAAGATGACACAACTCCTTGCCACCTTTGGGGGTGTTTGAGTACAATAAGCAGCCTAAATATGATCCACGAGCCAGCACTGCCTCCCATCCTTTAGACTGCACCTCCCTGCAGCCAGGAACAGGAACTAAAACTCCCAATCTGGCTGCTTTCATTGGATTATTCCAACAGAACAGTTTGGAATATGGAAGTGTTTCATGCCTTTAGTCATGTATGAGGAGTATTGCCTCTCTCTGGGTCTCCAGTAAATCTAAATCCTGCAGAGCTCCAAATCATTGTGTTCTAAAGGAATCTCCCATAACTGCCCTGACATCAATAAAAGGTTTGGGAAATCACCTTGGTGTAGGTGCATCCCTGTGTGTGTGTGTGTACACCTCTGAGATTTTATCCTCAATATGCAGATAAAGGAGAAGAGGGAATATTCTCATTTTAGAGACGGGAAGAGGATTTTTACTGTATTGGTACTCATGTGATAAATCTCCTTCTATTGCTGCACTCCTGAAATTAGCAGATGAAATGACATTCTACACTGAGAGGCACAATACTGGGAAATTAAATTTATTGATAAACATAGCCTTGTTTATTATTTTATTCTTCCTAACCAGATATTTTGCAGGGAAATACACGTCTTGTGTTTACTTCTGTTTGTTAATGCTTTGATAAATCAGACATTTTTAGTATTCTATCAATGGCAAAAGTCTAATTGCCTTATTGTATTCTGATTTATTTCTTTCCTTACTTTCTTTGCATCTGCAGCCCAACAAATGAGTCTCCAAAGAGATATATGTTATGATACAGTGTCAGTGAAATTAATCCTGATCAATTTTAAAGTTCACATTTTTATTTGATGACTTTCCTGGGAATCACTAAGAGCGAGATTGACTCGGCCTCTTTTTGTTGGTTAAATATTGTTGTTTGAGAACACTGGATGCAGCAGCAGAAATCTCATTATGATTTACCAGTTCTGTGGGAGGGGAAAGCCATAGAAGCAACGAGTTTTGCTAATTAATACCCATCAAATCCTGCTCTTTGCTGACACCAGTGAAGGGTCCCCAGTAAGGCTCTAATGGTGAAAAGTGTTCCTTGCCTGGCAACACCTTTACCTGTGAGAGATCCCTGGGTGTAAGAAATGGAGCAAGATAAATTCTTATGGCTTTCTAAAAACCAGGCTCTCTGTTTCCATCAGGGTTTCAGTCCTGCAGTTCTTATGAATGCACATGATCTCTAGAAGAAATTGGAATTTTAGGTTATTGTGGGAAAACAGAGGTGGGGTTTATTCCCATTTTTCCATTTTCTATTAGAGAATAGTTTTTTTCTCAGTTTGTAAATGCTTCCATATTCAGAAATATAAACCAGGCTGTGCATATAGATAATTTTTGAGGGGATTTTGCCTATTTATGTGTTTGATTGTCAACAGAACTCAGGTTTTTTTCAGGTCTTCGTGGTAGGCAATGCTTTTGACCCAAAGGAAACAAAAGACTTCTTGTTTTGCTTCTGTGATTTCTGCCTTCTCTGAATCAAAGGAGATGGGGACACACAAGAGTTATTGCTATCAAAAGGAAATAATTATAACATCCACAGCACCCAACAAATCAGACCTCAAACCATTCTCCCCACTCTACCCCTACCTTGGAGAAGTTTAAACAGCATAACCAGCTTCTGTGAGGAACCCAGATTTTTATTTTTTTTTATCGTTAATGTCAAACAAACATTTATTTCAGGTGCAAAGCCTCGGGATATGTTAGTGGAAACAGTGGCACTGCTGTTCTATTGCTTACTGCCCACTAAGTGGGTGGGAAAAGGGTACCGTGACCCTTTTACCCTTCCCACCAGTCTCCCTAACAGCTTTGGCCTTCGGGTCAGCTCAATTTCCCCTCCACTGAGTGGCCATTACCGAGCGAGGATGTGATAAATGCTTTTTGGAGGGGCCGGCAGCGAGCGCTGGGAAGGAGGGAGCGGGTCCAGCACACGGAGCCCAGGCACAGCCCGGCTGCCGAGCTGCCGCCTGTTCCCTAGCAACACGGCCGACGTCGCCAAAAAATGAATAGACCCACAAACAAAAATGAAAAGGAGATAAAAAAGAGTAAAAGTCTATGGGGCTCAAAGGTTAATATTCCTCTATCTAATAACTTAGTTTCAGAAAATTGCATTTTAACCTTTTCCGAGCATCCGGGAGAGAGATTTCTTTGAAATTAAATTAGATCACATTTGTATGAAATGGGGGCCGAGAAATTAAATGCAGAATTTATTATTTTTTTTTCCATCTTCCTACCCGGTATTTCTGCAATTCCTTGTATTTTCTGTTGACTTCCCCTGCTCCACTCCCCAGCTGTGTGTAGCCTGCAGCCTGCTGTGGAGCTATTGATGGCTCCAAGAATGGAGTGCTCTGCTCTCATTTTGTGTTTTGTGGAATTTTCTCTTGGAGAAACAGAAAACCTTGCCCAGCATGGCATAACCAGAGCTTGTATCCCCTCTGTGTTCTCATCCATCTGGAGAGAAGGAACAGAGAGTGACACCTTGGAAGCCCCAAAGCAAAGGCCTGGCAGAAGCAGGAATGGGCCCTGGGACTGGTGGTTTCTGCCTTGGGATCCTCAGTGCTCTTGTTGCCTTTTTATCAGCCTGGAAATGAAACTTGAGATCATTTTAGTAAGGACGTGATACAAGAGCAGATCTTTATTTGAAAGGTTTCGGGGCAGTTGTGGAAAGATGCCCACAAAAGCCCACTCCCACAAGGGTGAGTACATTTTTATCAGTTTTAGGAAATTAGCATAATTGATAAAAAGCACCAATTAGGAGGACAAGTGTTGATGCAATTCATCCCCAGGTCAAGCCCCTTCTCTGGAGCCCCCCTCAGCTCTAGGTGTACTTTGTCCATGAAATATATCTCCAGGAGTTGTTCTCCTTGGTAGCCAGGAAGAACCAAGACAGCACGTGGGCCCTGCACCTCTCAGGGCTTGGAGCTCTCGAATTTGTTTTGTCTTTTGGCTTAGGGAAAGGAGAATAACTGGGGAAATTAGCCACTGCTACAACAGGCTACAGAGCTCCAAATACATGTGCCAAAATTACAGAGAACATAGAAAAGAAAAAAAGGCAAAAGCCCAAATGGCATCACTTCCTGTGCCATTCCTGTTCTTGTCATGCATCCACATCCTGCCACACCTGGAGCTGGTGGTTCATCCCTCCTCCTGAACAACCAGCCCCCACCCCGGGCAGCAGTGGTGTAAAAGCTGGAATACAACAGGAACTGACTGGAAATGGAGAAGGCCATGGTAATGTTGGCTTGTACTCCCAGGGGTGCTTCCTTTAGTAAATAGTTTTGCTTGCTCTGATCTGTTTTCATTTAAACAAACAAAGTTCTTTCGGATCAAATAACTTGTGAGGAGCTGAAGTCCATTTCTGTTAACTCCCTCTCTAAGCAGATGCAGCTTTCACCTTGCCTTCCTTCCCCACAGGGAACCATTAGAAATTCCCATTTTATTACATAAGCCTTATTTAAACCTCTGGATCCAAATTCCTGCTTCAGCTACCGTGGTGTAAATCTGGAGTAACTCCCTGTGTTCCTGTGGGGTTATTTTGAGGCTGCAGCAGCTCTGCTGGGGCAGGATCCAGCCCCTGAATTCCTTGGCTGCCAGGGAAATCCAGGGAAAGCGATTGTTCTATTTGTGTCATGGCTGTTATATTTAACTTCACAACAGAATGCCTTTAAACTTTACTGCCATCTTTAAACCAATGAGCTGTATGGTTAACTAATTTTCCTGTGCACTGTATAATACAGGATCGATAATGCTGTTTCCTCACATAATATATTTGCTCTCTTCCACTCACTCTCTTCATATATATCGTATAATTACAAATACTGAAATTTATGGGGCATGTAAACCCGTGTTTTAAATACAGGAGATCACTGCAGTTGGGGTGGTGGCTGTTGTTTAGCATATTCCAGTCAACATCTCCCACTGGAGAATCTGTGGGTGCACAGCAGGTGAAATGGTCCCACTCTGGGTGTTCTGCTGGCTGAGACTCCCATCAGCCCCTCAGCCAAGTGGAACAGCAACTTCTGAGAGGCTGAGAGATGGGAGGAAGCACTGGAGGCTTTCCTGGTGGCAGGGGGATGATGCTTCAGAATCCCAGAATGGTTTGAGTCACAAGAATCCTTTAAGATCATCTCGTTCCACCCCCTGCCATGGGCAGGCACACCATCCACCATCCCAGGGTCCTCCAAACCCCATCCAACCTGGCCTTGAACACTTCCAGGGATCCAGGGGCAGCCACAACTTCTCTTCAACATGATCCTTATACCCCTGGGAGAGGAACCAGGACACACATCCAGTTTCTCCTTTGTTAAGGAAAAAATGAGTTTGCCATATCACAGAGGCCATAATTTTATATAACCCTGTTCTAATCCCTTATTACTGGCTGCAGAAGGGGCAATCAGATACTTGGTTGGAACTGTTTCCCTATTTCTCTCTCTGCAATGATACAGACAGTAATGAAAGGGCTAGAGCTAATTAAAAGACAATAATTTCATGAAGGGGTGGTGATGGTGATGAGGCAATAAACTGTGAGAACAAAGCTTGAGGGGTTTTAATGACTCATCAACCCCTTGATGGGAATTTAGCCTTACAATCACTATCCATTTATAATGATCAGTGATATACCTTCCTTAAGAGCAGGAAAAACACTCTGCTGGTGGTGCCTGTCCCTGGTCCCAGAATCTCGTGCTCACAGTGTCCCCACCCCTGCCGCGGTGCCTGTCAGAGTGCTCCGGGTATCCCGGGTAATTCATGGCACTTGGCACTCCTGCTGTGTCACAGCCCGGAGCCATTCAGGTGACAATGTCAGATCGGTTGTGTCTGGATGGACAGGAGGATGAGGAGCCAGAGCAGCACCAAGGATGTGATGATGGAGATGCAGAGAGGGCTGTGCTGCACACAACCAGCCCTCCAGGACAGTCTGGGGGCTCTTCTCTGTGCCCAGCTGCAGGATGTGCTTACAGAGGCAGGAGGTTAATTGGGTTAAATTCATCCATGAGAAAAACCTCCAGTCTTCCTTTCTGGTGGGGGGTTGCACCCAGCTGGGGCTCTGGGCAGTGGGACTCGGGGTTGTGCCACGTTCCCAACGTGCTGCAGCTTCAGGTTTGCAGGAACAAGAAGGGGGGACCTGCTCAGGTGGGAGCAGTGAGGAAGAAGCTGAGAAAATTCCAGATGAAATGAAAGCAGCAGGGAGAGGATGGAAAAATAGGCCACGGGCAGAGGTTTTAGTCTTCAGTGAGATAGTCCCAAAAGCCTGGACAAAAAATACACAATGAATTGGTGAAGAAAAATTCCACATTTTATGATCCCTTGCTTTTTGCAAGCTCTGTTTGATTCTCTCCCTCCTGAATTCCCTGATGCCTCAAAGACACATTTGTGCAAGGGAAGGAGTATTTCTTTGACCTTGCCATCTCGAAACGGAAAACACAACAACATGTATATTAAGAGAGAAGAAAAGGAATCTCTCCATAGCCCCTGACCACACATCTTTCCCCGGAGAAATGACCAGGGGACAGATAACACATACTTCATGTGCCATTGGAGGCCCCCGGATCCTAATGATTAATAGAACAGAATAGGTTACGCTACTGTCCGCAGCAAATCCACCTAAGTGTAATTAACAACTGCTCCTCCTGGCATCAGGCTGCTTCCATCTCTCTTTCCTCTGTCATTCTCCCCTGTTGTTTATGCCTTTCTCTTATTCTTTTTCTTCCCCTTCCCTCTTTGTTACTCAAGTGCCAACACCTAATGACCAAGTATTTCACACTTACAAACCCTGCCGCCCCTGGGGTTTGTTTCGGTGTCTTTTTTCCCTCAACAACTTCCTATCTCTTCTCCTTTTTCCACCATTTCATCACCTTCCTCTTTTCCTTTATTATTTCACCTAGAACGACAAGTATATTTCTCTGTAATTTTTATAGGCACGAGACAGATCTATATTGTGGATTTTGATAGGGAGTAAGAGACTTGTGTCTTGCTGGAATTGTGTTGTAACTTGTGCTTTGTATTATGGCTCTTTAACGCCTCAGAGCCCTCTGATACTGCCCCAGGCTCTGTCAGCCTGTTGGGCCAATTTTATTTACCATTCTTTCCACTGGCTTTTTAAATCGGCACTGAGGGCAGCCTGGAACTCTCTGCTCGGATCTTTTGGCCCCTGTGAGGTGGTGAGGTCTGGAGGAGCCGGAATCTGGGGCAGAGTAATAAAATAAAGATATGTCCTTTCGGTAATTTAGGGAGATTTTGGATGGCTGCCTTCCCAAAAGTTTTCTAAAAGGATCCTTCTATATCCATCATGTCAGATACACGGAGAAAAAGGACCATTCTGGAAAGTCATAATGGAGTTATTTGTATTCTGTTCTGAAAGTGAGAGCCCGAGATATAAAGCATGTTTCACTATGTGAGGCATACAGAAATGCTTCCAGTCCTAACGTTTGCATCAAAGTGGGATCATTATGTTCACTCCTGCTTTCTAATACTAATTAAGAGAAAGGATCCAAACTGCCCAGAGGTTCAGGTGGTTGTGAAACTCAACTCTGTGTCTCTATCCACCCAGTGTAGCAGCTTGAATGACCAATTACTGCAACTGGCAAACGAATTTACTCCACATGTCTGCATTTGGAAGGCAGGCTTGTTCAAACTCTGTGTAACTCGACTTTCCTTAATGCATCTTAAGGTTTTTACTCATAGTCAAGCTCTAAATGGTTGTGTTTATTAAATTGCTGCAGTCCCCATGCAAATGAAACTGTACCTGCCTTGCCTACACAGACAAAGAGGCCATGAGAGGAAATTAGTGCTCATCCTTGATTATTTCATTAAAGCACATTCTCATATGTTACAAGGGGGAAAAAACGCACAAAAAAATGCCTCCAAGTGTGTTATTTTGTCTTCATTATCATTCATAATTTGCCTTTGTTATAATTCACATCCCTTCACAAAATAGCAACATATTAGTTGGAGCTTTTAATTAAACCCCCAACACCTGCAGGTGAGAAAACACAGATGGATTCGCTCCTCCATGGAAACACTCAGTTCCATGTGAACTGGCCACAGAGCCGAGAGAGAATAGGTGTTAAAATAACACTCAGCTGCTCACAGTGACTCCATTCATTCCTGCAGAAACAAACATACCTGGAGTGTGGCCACAGCTTAACCCTTTGCTCTCCCTGTGCCAGCTGTATCTGCTGCCTCCACCAGAGTCTGCTTTGGGTCTCAAAATGGCATCCAGAACCACCTTTGTGGTTAGATGGGAGCTTTGGATTCCTCACCATGCCAAAAAGGAGATTTTATGCTTTCTACAGTTATCTCTCAGTGCTGGGTCTCTGACTGGCTTTTCCTTTTGTCCCCCTGCTCCTCCAAAACCACAAGGCAAACTCAGATTGAGGATTTGCTAATCCCATTCTGAGCTCTGCCACACCACACAGGGCAGGATGTACTAAAGGTTCTCACTGCTGTGTGCACAGATCCTGTACCTGCATAAACTCATCCATATTTGTGTTCCCATATTCTATAGATTTATCCATAAATTCTACATGGAGAAATCCTGCTCACCAGCATCCCTGCTGGACAGACTCTCTTGCACACTGGTTCCTATTCCCAGGGATCTCCCAGTTGAGAGAACTGAGCTGACACGATGCTATCCCATTATATCAACTCCTTTTCCATGACTATTATCAGTTGCAATTAAGAACTGCAATTAATGTCTGTATTACTGAGGAGTTTGGGGGAGCAGATGAGAACAAAGTTTTATTTTAGGCAAGTGAAGCTGGTAAAATGTTAATTATCTGTACTGGACACCATAACATTCTGCCTTGTTAAAACTGCCATAATTTATTTTTCTGTTTAAACTATTTTAATGATTCTAGCAAAGGATGATGAATGTAAGGAAAAGTGCATTTTTATGTGCTCCATAAGGAAAAAGTGTGAACTGAGCACTGTTCGAGTTGCAAAATCAAACACCTGAAGAATTACTAGTAGCAGGAATTCCCTGGGAGTTTTTCCATTTAGTCCAACAGGATTGAGATCAAGATCAGTATTTCACATGTTATAGGTGAACTTCAGACCCGCTCTATAACCAAATGCCAATTAAAAGTAGATTGCAGTACGTTGAGAAAACAACTTCATCTCTAGAACCTTTTAAGTTAAATTTGAATTATGACTGACACGATTTATGGTAATTTTTAATGTAAAAATAATGAAAATATTTTGTAGCATGACCCTTCCTGTATGTTGCAAAAGACAAGCTCAAGGCATGGTTCCCACTCTGAGGATTAGGAGGAAGAGGAGATGGGGAGGAAGGAGGTTGGGCCTGGTGGGTCAAAGGGCTGGAGACCCAGAGTGAGGCCCAGAACCACTCGTGTTTTGTGTGCCTGGGCAAAGGGCCAGGGCCAGACTCGGGCTGCAAAGCTGAGGTGTGTGATCAGTGTTTTAGTGTGAGGGGCTGATCACAACTGAGGAACCTGGGGGAATTGAGGCACAGTCTCTGCCAGAGTCCAGGCCTAAAGGAAGTGTTTCTTTCCCCCTGAGCTTCAGAGCCCCAACTCATCCCCCTGTGGTAGAAGCCAGCGAGGCTTCTTTGAAAGAAGAGGAATTTCACTCTTTAAAAGTTGAACATTATGTGACCACAGAGTGACAGAGCTCTTTATTCGAGGAGCTGAACTCAATCCCTTTCCAAACTCCTGGATTCTGTCCTGAACCTCTGGACAGCAGTTTCCCAGTCCGGATCTCCAACTGAAGAGTTTCTCCTGTCTATCAAAGGAGACGTGAACATGTGGGTGCCACTCTGCAGAGGTTTCCTTGCCTGGCAGACCCACAGACCAACACCCTGGGCATGCTGAAGCATGAGAGTGTTTGAGACAGCCTTCAGGTGCTCCAAACCAGCACAAACCCAACAGCTCTGTTTGCTGATCAGTTCATATTTCACTCTGATCATCCTCTCCTCCTGTCCCCTCTGAACGCTGTGATCTTTCACTGACACCCAAATTTCCCCACGGTGACTGTACATTAAGTACTGACGTTTGCACTCCTCTCCCCATCCTGGTATGAACTTGCTTTTCCCTGATTCAGTCACAACCTTCTCATTAGGTGCTGAGAGATGAGGTTTTGGTGTCTGAAAACGTTAATGAGACAGGTTGAGCACCTCCAAACAAGTGCATGAAGGAGGGGGAAATGAGGTGTGAATCCAGGCTGAAATTCGGGCTGCTGGAGGAACAGACACATTCACTAACCAATTACAAACAAAAGGGGAAAAAAATTTGTTTTCCAAGCATGGATTTGTCATTTTTTAATTCACTTTTCTGGCTAATTCCAAAAAGCTTGCACGGGAAGGACTTCCAGGAGAGGATGAGGGTGTTTGAGCTGTGCTGGGCAGGAGCGGTGCTGGGAATGAACTCTGGCCTGCTCACTCTATTTAGCAAGCTCTGAGATGTGTAAGTGTATTATCTGCAAGGCTGCTAAAGAGCGCTTAGGGAGGATTTGTGGGTCTGTGGGAAGGACAAAGAAAAATGTTTTCTAATAAATTATTCACAGCCTCACAATCCCTTTTGGGCAGATTGTTGCTCTGTTTGCCCCAGCGCTTCCCAGCTTCTCTCTCGGCGTTCACACGCGGAGTTTCTCACCTCCAGAGAGCAGCAGAGATCTCAGGCAGGCTGCTGCAGCTAATGGTGGCAATTAATAACTTGTCATAATCCCGAGGATGAAAGGGAGGGCTCGCCATCAGCAGTCAGGTCATGGCGCTTCTCTAAAGCAAATGAGGTGCAGGTGTTGTCCAGATTTAAGAGCTTTGCTCCGCTGTCAGAGCGCTGCGGTGCCAAGGCCCAGCCCCAGCATCACCCTACAGGTACATAACTTTACTGCAGGAGTTTTCATGCTCCAGGTGCACACGCATTTTCCAGCCTTCCCCCGCTCCACCGCCGTTCATTAGCGGCGGAGAGGAATCCTCGGAACGTTTCAATAAATCATAACCCGGCAGAGTTAATTCCAAAGCTGTAATTGCGGCGTGCCCGGGTATTTGCACACACCAGGCAGAGCAGGGAAGCTTTATTTTGCATTTGTAAACAGAAATGTGTTTGGAAGGGGGACGTGTTATCTTTGTCTTTTAATTGAACGTTGTAAGGAAATGGCCCGGCTACCTAACAGCGGCTCAGGTCCATGTTCTCTGCTCAAGCTTGAGAAAATGCAACCTCATTATGCCTTTGGTTAAACAACAAACTAGAGAATCACTTCTTTCCTAGACAGCTCCGTTGGCTTCTCCTTTTTCCGTTGCTGTGGGTCAGTTCTGCTTGAAATGAACCAAGTTTACAAATCTCTGCTGGTTTGTACACTCCTATTATGCAGACTAGGTTATGCATTTGTAACTGTCACGCGAGTCAGGGTGATCCAGCATTCTCATCTGACCCTATTCATTTAAATGGGTGCGTCTTGTTGACATTGATTCATGTTATAACTTATATCGATGCATTATAATCCCTTTGTGTCACCCCACTGGTTATTTCTACTCAAACGTCGTGAATAAATGCTGGCAATAATGGTCACTAGGATTTGGAGCTGTTTTAAGGGATGTGGAGCCCACCTGAAGCCCGGGATTGGCGCCTCGTGCTGGCTTTTTCTCTGGAAGACAATTAACATGCAAAGTATCCTATTCCTGTGCATTTGCATGGCAAAGTGTCTCCTGGCTTATTAATAATTTGGGGCTGTGCATTCCAAGTGTATATTGCACTCAACTAAAGGGATAAGTAAACACCATTATGCATGCATGTAGGTCTTTATCAAGGTGTGGTTGATAATGTTTTAAAGCAGAACTATTTCTCATGAAAATAGCTCCTCTTAATAGCCTCTGTCTCTCTATTGTGCTTCTTAGTGAAACATAAATCACTAATATGTTTTCAGCTGCAAACTACTCTCTTTTTCCATTGTATTCACAGATTTAGTGGCATTTCAAATAGATAAACACAAGCAACATCTATCAACACTACAAAAAGGGGGCCTTAATCAAAGCTCCAGGTCCCAGGTCTCAGCATCTCCATTTACCTTGAGATAAATCCATTGGTGTGACCACCACTGCACAGGGTGACAAATCACCCCAGTCAGCTGAGCAGTGCAAGGGCTTATTGGCCTTTCTTTAAGTGGTCTTACCCTTCAATGAAAAGGATGGTGCTTGTCAAGCAGGGCCAGATTAAAGTTAGACAAAAAGAAATGATCTGTTATTAGAAAACTCCGATTGAGAATCACAAAACAGGAAAGAAATATGAATAAGAATTTACAGTGAGGATGCTCCCCCCTCCACCTTTCCTCATCCTCCCCCAAGCAGAAATTAACTTTAATTACTTTCCCAGCTTAGCACATGATGAATGTCAAGACAACGAGGCATTAACATTAAATAAATATGTGGCTCTGGGACTGTGCCTGGTGGAGCAGAGGACAAGGGCAGCCTGTGCCTGGTGGGGCCTGGGCTGGAGCTGCTCCAGCTCAGGTGTGGCTGGAGAGCATCACTCAGTGCTTCCTGCAGGGATGGCAGGGCTGCATCCACAGCAGGGAATGGCTCTGGAGACATCCATGGCACCACCTTTGGGAGCAGCCCTGTCTGAGTGGAGGGCTGGGGCTCAGAGGGAGGGAGTGACAGAGCCATGAGCAGAGTCAGGGCCAGCTTGATCAAGGACCTCTTGGTGCCAAGGGCAGCTTGGAAAGGCTCCTGATACTTCCAGGAGAACATTCTCACCTTGTTTGCAATGGCACAGCTGCGGGAGCATCAAAATCTCCTGTCAAGGTTGACCTTTACTCTTTTGGTTCACACAGTTCCTAAAAAGAAACTTGAGATTAAAAAAAACCCACATGCAGATAAGTGAAAACCTCCTGAATGTCATTAAATTATGTTGATAAATAATGGGCACATTCTTCCCTCAAAGAGTACCCACAGGCTCTGCTTTGTGTTCTGGGGAGCCGCACAAATGTATGATTTTGTTTTAAAGTCTCTCAAAAAAATCCTACTTTTAAAAAGGAAATGACTGAGCAGGCAGCAACTGAAAGATTTCAGAGCAAACCTACTTGGAAAACTGAGCAAATATTTGCCCATCCAATCAGGTTTTTTGCTAAAGCAATTCACAGTCAGGGTCTAGTGAGGTTGTAAGAGGAAAAATAAGGAAATTATCCATGTTTAATTTTTTTTAGGGCCAGTGTATATGGCTGGGTGCATGGTCATGGGGTTTTGGGGTTTTTTTTCCCATACCACTGAGATTCATGCATTTAAAATGCACTTGGTTTCTTGTGACTCCATAGACCACTATAGAAAGATTAATTTTCTGTAATCATTTGATTTGATAAATGTCTACACAGCCCAGCACAAGTTTATTTTCTACTTATCCTGTTCCTGAAATTAGTTGCTAAGGGTACTCCAGGGAAACACTTCCATAATTATAAATAGGGCCTGACAACAGACATTTACAATTGCAATAATGTAAAATGGTTATATTTCACCTCAGAACAGAAAATGCTCTGGTAGGGACACACAAAGGAGGAGTGTGCAGCTTCTCTGTGCTTAAATAGACACAACCTGGCCTGGCAAAAATGTCAATATTGTCTGTTCTTCATCAATTATTTCATATTTGAAGGTGTAGACAGTAAGATACAGAGAAATTAAGGGACTTGCATGAGATGACAGCAGAAGCAAACAGCAGAGAGAGGGAAAGGTCAAAACTTCCCAGCTCCTTAAATGGAGAGAAAATTGTGCTCAGCCAGTTTGTGAAGGAACCCAAAATTAATGTTTGGGTTGGTACCTCCAAAGCTGTATCCAAACCCCTGTGGGGATGAAAGGCTGGGTTCAGGGTTCCTTGTGGTGCAGTTATCTCCACATTCAGCAGCAGCTTTGTACCTCAGCATGAGGAGGATGTGCTGGGGCTGCAGCACCAGGTGACCTCTGAGGTGTCAGCAGAGCTGTGACACAGCCCTGGTGCAGCAGCACAGGAGAACACACAGAAAAAAATCCCATTTCTAAGCCTTCAAGGCTGTAAAGTGCTTTGAAGAGGCACAGAACATCCTGTAGGTGGAGAATTATTTGCCACAGTGCTCAGGTGAGGCCAAGCAGCAGGAGCAGATGGATTGAAGCCAGTTTGTCCTTCCTTGTGCCAGCACCTTGGGGCTGTGGGACACCTTGAGCTGCAGCAGGGAGGAGCCCAGAGCTCTGCTCTGGAGCCTTGTTTACTGCAGAGACTCTTTGCTCTTTTATCAGGCACCTCCACCAAAAGGCACAGCACAGCACAATTAAAAAGTATCATCCCTAACTGCCTTTTAATGCAGTGCCAGCTATTGTGGCAGTCCAGATATAATAAAATATCCATTGAAAGATATCAGTTGTGTAGATATAAAATATCAAGCAATGCTCAGAAGTTTAGGGAACATAATAATTATCTGATAAAATGTCTAATATACATAGGCACAGCCTTAAACTGCCGTGGTGATTGCACAGTAATTTAATATAAATTGATTAAGTACATTTTTACTGATGCTTAAAGACTAGTCATAGCATGGGAAATGATGTTTTGTTATCTGCTGTTACTAAATGCACGGGATTTGCTGGAATAAAGCCAAGAGCTGGCTTTAAGGCACAATATTGAAACAGTTCCCAGCTGCTGTTCCTGTACTCCAGGTTGAATAAATTTCCCAAACACCACCCAAAGCCTTCCCAGCTCCAGGGGGTTCTGCCACCCACGAGGACAGAGCACACCAAAGTACAACAGAACAGCAGAGTTGTCCCAGCCTTTAGAAGAAAACCAGTTGCTTTCACCAGCATAAACAGAGGAGAATCCTCACACTCCTCATTCATGTAGGAAAAAAATCTTTTGCCTGGTGGATGATTAAAGGCAGCTCGTTTGAGGCAGGATACAGAAATAAAGATCAATTTACACCTCCTAGTTGCTAAGAAATTTCTTCTTGATCTGCAAATAAGGAACCCCTGGACAAGCATAACCTGCCAGATCATTAGGTTATTTTCTATTATGAAAATGGCATGAATATTATTAAAATGTAACTATAAATATTTATGCTGATAGAAACCCCACTATTGCTGCTATTATTTTTATTGTAATGCCTTAGAAGAGATGCCAGATAATGGCAGGATTCAAGAGGTCACTGGAGGTAAAGAGGGGAATTTTTCTGGAGTTATCATTGCTGAATACAAACTGCCAGGGAAGGTGCAAGGATTTTTTTCACCTCTGAAAAGTCACTATTTCTCTTTTAAGAAGAGAACATATTCTCTTTTAAATCTTTAAAGATCATCTGTTCTGCAGTGCCTGCAAATCATTACAGTTTCATACTGGTTTGCCAAGCAGAGGGCTCAGCTATCCATTTTCCTGCTGAGCTCTTCCCAGCTTGGCTCAAACCCTCACCTTCCCTGCCCTGTTCACCCCAACCTCTGTACAATATTCAGAATTTTGAATGTAAAACCAAGTGGTGATCATTGCAAATCTTGTGTTCTGAGTTTGAGTCAACAGCCCTTTCTGAACTGAATCTGAGGAGAGGGGAGATTTTGGCAAACTCCCACCCAAAACAAGGACCACGGAGAAATGCCACTTCCATGAAAGCAGCCACAGGTTTCTGAACTATTGAAGGAATTCTTGCTTCAGAGACAGACTCAGGAATCAGCAAGGCTGAGTGGATTGAGTAACTCAGGGGGTTTTTTGTTTATGGGCAAAAGAAATGTTTATTCTTTATAGAAACCCTAAAGAAGGACATTTGCTCTGAATGTTGACTTCAGTTCTGTTTAACTGCTTTAAAACGCAAGTAGGAATTTTTGGCAGTTATAGGAATAAAACCTAATTAGTTAAAAAAAAAATAGCATGGGCTCTGAGTTAAACCCATAGTTTTATACAATATAAGATACATTGCAACTGTATAGTTTGGGCTGTCTGTAGGACCAGGGTGAGCAAAAGCACTTTCCAAGGTCTTCTGTCAAATAATCAAATCTGAGAGACCAGAGCCGGAAATAAGAATGTGAGACACCTCAGGGAGAATTTTGGGACCTTTTACTCTCTAGGATTTTTTGATTCTTTCTCTGTGAAATGCGGGTTAAACTCTCACCTCAGTAATTAACCACTCACTAATTCATGTTTGTAAAGTGCTGTGATCTTAAAGGTATTTCCCAACCCAAAGGAATCCATGAAAACACGTGGTTGGGTAGGAAAATGTTGTATTACAAATAGGATTGTGAAGACAATTTCATAGTTAACCCATGTGTTTATTAAACCTGGTAAATTCTTTTTTTTATACCCGAATTTCGGTTTCTACCCTATAGGAATGGACAGCTCCTGATCTTTCTCCCTCCTTTGCTGGGGATTTGAATCGGGTGGAATTTCACCAGCAGATTATTCCAGCTGCTGTTGTAAACCACAAGTTGTCAACAAACTCTTGAGTCCAGAATTTCTTACTCTTAAAATTTCTTTACACCGCCGCGTGTCCCATCCAAGCCGAGCAGCTGAGTCACGGATTTAGCGTTCTTTGCAATGCGAGCGGCACAAGCTTCAGGGCCATCAATGCGGGTTTTAACCCGGCTCTCAGCACTGCCGGAGATATTCGGGTCATTAAAAGGCGGCGGACACGAGGAAAAGCCTCTTCATTAGCAGGAAAGACGTTCTTTGGTTTTATCTGCTAAATCACACAATTTATGTAAACCGTGGGGGAGCTGGGGAAACTGAGTCAGCAAAAACCCGGCCAGGCGCCAAAGTCAAGGAATGGCCAAATTTCTGTGAGCTCAGTGCAAACTTGTTTTATTGAATTTTACTTTTATATGCCGTATTAACATCTCATTTGCATACAGATTGCGCTCCATCTTTACCCGGAAAGCGCACAGTCAGCAGTTTTCCCCTGCAGCCGAGGAGTGGCACAGCAGCATTTAAATACTCCTGGTAAATTTTAAATGAAGGTGCAGCAGCTTTTGGTCAATCTGCTTCCTCGGTTATCAGATGTATTTATCTTTCCCTTCCCAGTACAGCGGTGGCTGCGGAGTGATTTTATTTATTCCTTCCAGGATTGTTGGAATGTTTCAGTTACTCCAGGGCTGCTCAGGAAATCCAGCGCTCCTCGCACCAGGTGTCCTGCTCCTGCCCCTGGTGGGAGCCACAGCCCAGGAGCAGCGCTGCCAGGGCAGAGTTTGGCCACAACGTTCTGTTTGCTAGAGGAGGTGAACACTTCACCTCTGATTGTTGCTACCAGTGGTGGAATCGCCTTAGAGCCACGCAGAGAGCCCAGAGTGCTGAGCAGAATTAAATGTGAATAATCCAGCACAAGCACATCCACGCACGGGAGCAGCTGGATATGATCCATTACCATTACACAGATTTTTCTGCATGTACATAGATAATTCCCAGCTGCCCATATATATATATATATAATTTATTTTTTTTCCCCGACAACCAGCTCTTCATTGATGAGTTCTAATAACTCCATTTGGAAGGTAAAGAAATAAATACACCTCGCAGGCACGAGAGCATACGACAGAAATGACTATGTGGTATTAACAGTTGTTATCTGCCATGCTGGAATAATAGAGATGAGGGCGGTAATACATAAATACAAACAGTGAATATCACTTGGCAGCTATTGATGGTGTAACTGTCCTTATGTGGTCACGCAGAGATGCTTTTTTTTGGTGAATTTTTTTTATGTTGTAATTAGTGCTGCCAGGCAGCAATGCAAGCCATCGCCTCTTGTACTGTCACTAAGTGATAAGGCAAATAACGCCGAGATGCTGAGGAAGTTTCAGAGCTGCATCCCCAAAATCTGAGCCTCTGGTGGCTCCGTTCAGCCCTGCCCTTGGGATTTGGTTTTGTTAAATACACCCAAGGCTTGGCTGCCGGCCAGAGCCACGCTCTTGTCCCGCCGCTGTGGCATCAGTGCTTCAAACGCAGGATAACAACCAACTGCTAATGGCACTAATTAGAAGCCGTGGGGCTGATTTATACCTTTTGTCACTGTACAAGCAGTGGAAGTGCTGAGGTTTGCAAGAATAACAATTATTGGTTCTGGTGATGATCCTTTCATCAAAGACAGACAACTGATTTTTAACTGTCAGGATTCGGAACTGGGCTCAGGGAAAACATTCCAGGGAGTGCAGCCAATGGTCCAAACATTTGTTCATAATTCAGCTTTGAAAATAAATCCATAACCGAAAAAATCACAAAGTGGGGAGGTTGTGTGGCAAATTAAAACTCCAGGTTGATGATAATTTATGTTATCTAAGTATGTATATATATGATATTATTTACATACTATATAATTTCTCTTTCAGAGGCAGAAGTGCCATTAATAGCACTAAGTGATTTTTATCTGAGTATCTCAAATATTAGTGAATGAAATGCCTTTGTACTCTCAGCAGAGTTAATGGGAAGCAGCTGATAATATTCTCAGCACAAGTTTACCCAAATTATCCCCAAATTCTGTAATTATTGGAACAATAGCACACATTCCTCTCAGCCAGCCAGGTGTTTATTCCAAATTAGGGATGTGCACACAACGAGGATTGCTGAGAGCACTGGCACTGCCTGGTTTGCCACAGCTAATATTTCACTTCTGATTTTCTCTCCCCTGAGATCTGAATTTTGCCACTTCACGTTTGGAAGTGCCAGCGTGTGTCCCCTGTGGTGGCCAGGAGCTTCCCCTGCGTGTGCTGCTGCCAACCATCTCCCTCTGGAACAGCTTTATAACTGTGGGAGAGAAGAAAAACACACCCACAGTTACAACATATCCTAAAAACACCTGTCTTGGCCAAAAGATGAAAACTCCTCAGCCCTCAGTTCCTCGTTCTGTACTGTTTGTGTGCCAGCTCCATTCAGAGGCGAGGCAGGGTGACCTCCAGGAAAAGAGCAGGATGTGTTTGAGAGAAGGCAGGAAATGTGATAGTCTGGAAGCTTGGAGGAGTACAAGATCCAATCTCTCTCCATGGCTGGCAAGAGCATGTCAGACATAATGGAATATTAAGAGAAGGAACCTATTGCAGGCTCAGGGGACTTGAGTAAGGCAGCATTAAAAACTTTACTGCTATTAAATCTCGGGGAGCTGCAGATAATTTTGCTTTAGAGGAGCGTGGCTGCTGGTGTGGTTAAAAATGCTATCGAAAAATCCACTCAGGAGGAATCCCTCAATAAAACAGAAACAATTGGGGCTACATTGGAAGTTCCTGCTAAGGAAAACATCATTTGGCAGAGAAGATTGGAGAGGCTGCAGAGTGACAGCACAAGTGGAGTTTTAGGACTGCAAACGGGAGCTGAGGGAAATGGTGGAAAGACTATTGAGACTTTATTAACTGCTGCATTGGGGATCAGAAAAAGTGCTCCCCACAGAGAGAGAAAAAGCCTTTCCCACAGCACTGAAACATTTGGCATCAGCTGCTGTGCTCGAGAGAAGGATGAAACCATTCTTTTTTTTAACCTGAAAACCTGCAAATTGCACTCACAGAGCAGGTAATCAACAACAAAAAGACATTTCCTGCCAGCAAATGTTTTCATACAGGAGGTTTTATGCTCCAAGAAAATTGTGACGTGTACAAGTATCAGAGAAACTGAAAATTGGGTCATATATAAATTCTTAAAAGCTGCCTTCTGGTTTGATTACTGGGTGGCTAATGACACCACATTCCCTGCCTCTCCTTGGATTCTGGCATTCAGCCACCAGCCTTAGTTAATCCAGTACATCTTTCTCACTAAGGACAAGGGGGAAAAAGCAGTATATTTAGAAGAAAACAGAAATATTTGAATATATTTAGATTTCTTTTTATTAAGTTAAGACATGACTGAAGACACAAACGGCTGTGGTTTTATTCCTCAAAAAATCGGCACTGACTGGGTGCTTTTGTTAAAGGACAGGAATGTGGAATTGCTCTTTTTATTTGTCTGGCTTTTATTTTTACAGTGGCATTACTCAGGCTACGAAATACCCCCAAATGGGGTAAATATAGGCTGAGCAGAGCTTCCCTGAGAGCTCAGAGGGGAGAGAAACCTTCAGTGGTGGGAGGCAGTGAGGGAATTGGGAAGGAAAACCTGAGTTTTCTAAAAGCTTTTTTAATGTCTTGAACTAGATCTCCTCTTTGAAAGCAGAAAGTTGCTGCTGGCACAGGGATTTCTGTGGTTTGCTCTTCTCTGAGGTGTGGCTGTTCCTGGAGATCCCAATCCCTTCCTTGGCTCTGTCTGGGAGGAGTTTGGGGCTGTCCCCAGAGCCCTGTAGGGTTCCACACATCCCTTGTGTCTCCAGAACCCTTGAAGGATCTCATTTCCTCGAGGCTGAGCTGTCCTAAGAACTGCAAATGCCTCATGGATGTCTCCTTCCATGTCTCATCCAGTGGAAATTCCCATTTTTTGGGCAATGGGAAAGCTGCTGACGAGGCAGAAAATGGTAGAAATTTCACATTTTTAGATTCATTCTTCATCTCATCTACTCTGCTCAAAGTCTTACTGCGAGTAAAGGAAAAATATCCTTGTCTTGTGCCTAGAACCAACAATTCTGCTCTTTCAAAGATATTTTCTTTGATTTTTGGTGGGGAGAATGATCTTCCATCACTTCACACTGAGGATAAAGATAAAGAAAGAGGAAGGTTTTTGTCAAAATCCTCCTTCAGAGCAACCCTGCCCCTTTTGTGCTCCAGCTGTGAGATCCATAACGTGAAGTATAAGCAGGGGACCCCATAACAGATGTCACAGCATGCAAAGACTTTCCTTTCTCAAAAGAAACCTACTCTGGTATGGAAACATTAAAAAAAACCCCAGAAAGGCAATTTTAACAAAAAAGAAAAGTCCTTTAATGAATTGCAAATAGACTGTAAACGAGCCCAGAAAAAAAAACCTGATGGGGTGAACAAAGTACATAAAAATCCCCTGTGCATTCACTGTTTATAAATCAAGCTCTCACCCACCATACCTGGAAAAGACATCCAAAGGAACATATCAAATTACATCAAAGGTCAGGGGATGTAAAATACTGAACAGACTGTTATGGGATCATCTTTAATCTTCTCCACCACCCAAAAACTTGTGGGGAGGGGTAAATGATAGTAAATGAATTGAGGAAGCTAATGAGAATTTTGGATTATAAAGCCAAAACTGGGATACATTTTGTTCATTTGAAAGCTCTGGTGCTTGCTGGAAATTCTGTCCAGCTACTGAAAGTTAATTTTCTGATTAATTCTCCTTAATGTACTATTGACTTAAAAAACCCCCAATGAAGTTTGAAAGTCTTTATGACATGATTTAATAGTCAGAACTGCTAATTTGGTTGCTGCACAACTCCTTTGGCATAGTGTTAGCACTCTTTTAGGGTCACAAATCCCATTTTATTCCTGCATCCTCCCTACTCCAGGGAACAGCTGAGGTAGGGGATTCTCAAATTAGAATTTAAATGAAAATATCCCATTCTGGCTGAATATTTTATTTCTCTCTGTTTGGACACAAGAAAGCATGGTTTGATCCCCAGGTCTGAGTACTGAGTTCTTCCCACAGGGAGTAGAGGAGTTGTAGAGAAGGATCCCTCCTTCTCTCTCCTTTCTTCTTTCTCTTTGTTCTCTCACTTGTCATCACTAAAAAGAAATTCTTGATTTGAGTTTTTGGACCCTTGGTGCAGTTGTAGAAAATCAGGAGTTTGAAGGGTTTATGGGCTGGTTTTCAGTTAATGGAATTAGAGTCTCTGGGAGGTTACACTTGGTTTTGGCTTAATTTACTTGGAGTTACTTCCCTCATGTCTTCTCAGTAACAAACTCACCTCTAATAAACCTTTTCTTTTATATTTTATATGTATTTTTTCTATAGGAGAGAAAATAAAAATTACCTCTTTCATCCCAATCCACCCTCTTTTTTTTGGTGACCTAGGCAAGGGCCAGATTTTCTCAGTGTGTACCTGTGTCTAAATGTAACATCTCTTGGCTGTTCTGGCACTTTATGATCACTTCAATGAAAAATTCTCCAAAAACCATGGCATCAAGTGTCCTGTTGCAATCTAAAACATCAGGCCTAGGGTTGTGACAACGTGGGAGGTGTTTCATGCCAGGAAACAGAAGTGCCTAAAAAAGAAACCACTTCTTTGAAATCTGGATAATGCAAAGAGGCTCAAGGTTCAACATCCTCATTTTATGATGGTGAATTCAGTAAAATCATGATCTTAATCTAAAATTTGTTACTTAGGTGCATCCTTCCACTGGATTTCTCCTTCTTAGAAATCTCTTTAATTTGCCTGCTATTTATCTTATTTTTCTTATTTATTTTCTTATTTTAAAAATTAACAAAATGAAACTCTGGCTTAGTTCTACTATTGATAGGATAAGCATAGACTGGTCTTTGAATTCCTCTCTAAAGCCTCACTCCCCTTCCAGTGTCCCAGTGTCCCTGCAGACTGTGACAAGTGATCCCAGCCAGCAGCAGAGTTCCAAAGGCACGTCCAGGACAAGACTGGCTTGCCAAGCAATCCTTCTTGAATATGCCAAGACATTTCAATTGGGATTTTTCCTGAGGAATCGCTTGTTCATACACATTTTTATTGAGACACGTATTATTAGTGGGCATTTTTATCCATCTGCATGCACAACCATGTATTTGCTCTGTGGGTGTCACGTGTTTTGCACTCAGTGCTGGGAGCTTTTCATATTTTTTTCTCTGGGAACATGTTGTGATAGCTCCGGTATTTCAAAGAGCATGCAATCCAAAATCTGTCAGCAGGAAATATTTCTTTAAGGAAGAAAATGTGTTTTTTGTTAACTTTCTCAATCTCTCATCCATTCAGCTCGATGGAGGATGTACATCCAAGCTCTTGCTGGGCTTGGGGTGGGACTTCTGTTGATTCTACCTTTTTAAACAAGAGTTTACAAGAGGGATGTCGAAGTTTGAATCTCCATGTCAGGTTCCTTCCCAAAAATAAAGTGTTGAAAGTTACAAACTAGACAACGGATTTATAACCATCCTTAATGAGTCACTCTTGGCCTTGCAAGGAAACAACATTTATTGTCTTGTCATATTAGTCCGGAGTGATTCTGCATGCCACAGGAAGACACTCAGGGAGAAGAATCCAAGCAATTTCTGTGGCATCAAAGCCTCGTGGGGATTTCCAGGTGACTGAATTCGGATTTATTGTTGGTGAACTTGACTCCCAGTGACCTATTTAATTCTAAATTAGCATCTCTATCGCAACGCTTAGCTCTTCCCAAACATACACTAATTGGGTCTCACACCCTCCCTCAAACAGGAAACGGGATAATGAGGTGTGGGATCTTCTCGCTTTCCTTTCAGCTGTCCCGTTATTAATGCCTGGACCGTTCTGGGGTCATACAACAAGAGAAGAAAAGCACATCAGTTTATTGGGAGAGAAATGCAGCTGAGAGCAGCCCTGTCCCAGCCTTCACTCCGGGCAGGCAAACCCAACAGCCACAAACCCATCCCCAGTCACCAATAAACTGCAATCAACTGATTCTTCTCAACAGCTCGGAGTTGTTCATTTTCCTTGAACCAAATTTTGATCCATTTTATAAAACCCCTGCTGGTTGTCACCTTCTGCGGCTTAAAAAAGAGTTTCTAAGGTGAACTTAAACCTGTGCTGTGCTGAATATATGGAATAGAGCCACATTTTCTCTGACAGTGATTTGCAGCCCATCTGTACCTGACTCCAGAATTATCCTGTGCATCTTGTATCGTGTCTAATGCACCATGAGGGGATGTTTGTAGTATTTTCAGATAAAAAAACCTCCATCATTAATAACAGATGTTGAACTGTGAGAAGTGTTAAAGATGGATAGTTGCTTCCAGTCAAAAAAGTTTTGGAACACCTTGATTTTAAAATATCAGTTACCTTACAAAAAATAATAGATCTTTTTGGTGTGACCTAATCCCTTTGGTAAGTTCAAAGTATAATTTTTCCACGTTCTTTTTATCTTCATTTCTGTTTAAAAATTTGAATACCATTAAGATCATACTTCAGTCCAGGAGAGGTTTGGATCTCCATTTTCCCCTCTCTGACTTCATAGAGGAGCAGTGAGCACTATAAAATATTCTGTGCCATTCTAACTATTCACCCCTCTGGCATTCTGAGCAAATGCAGGTTAATGGTGAATCTTTTAATATTTCTATTAATTACATATATTATCCTAATAACTCTATTGTCAATTTTTCATTGCCAGGTAATGAGTAGAGCTGGCTTAACTGTTCATAACTACCCATGGATTTAAATGAAGGGAGGGATTTTTGTTTGGTTGTGAATTTCCTGCTGGCAAAACCTAATTCCTACAAACATATTTATTACACGAAATTAATTTAGGGATGTTCTGTGCAGGTGTGATTGAGCAGAGACAAATTCATCACTGCTGCTCTGGACTGGGGCATTTACACAGGGTATGGAAAAAGGGCTATTGGAGTCTCTGGTTACAGAAATTAATATTTGAAGTAGTTTTCAACCTGAGCGTTTTATTAAACCTGACAGGTGTATGAATGGAAATGAGAACACAGTTGGAATATTGGGGTTTTCAGGCAGCCATTGTGCATTTGTTTAAATCCATAACTTGAAGTTCAGAGCAGGATATCTGGGAAGGCTTCAGATTTAAGCAGGAGATGGAATAATTCAATCAGCCACAGTAATTCTTAGTCTAATAAAGTTCCCTGTTTGGAGTGGCAGGAAGGGGCTCCTGCCACGATTGTCCATGTGTTCTGGTGCCTCCCACCATAATGAGCTGGAAACAGAAACTGCAGCCAATTCAATAGGAGCTGTGCTTTGATGAGCCCACAGAAAGATCTGAACATAAGGATTGTTTCACAGAACCTGGGCAGCAATGAAGCTGAAAATATCGATTCATAAATTTCCCAGCAAGATGAGAGAAACTCTGCAATCGTTCCCGAGAAGTTGATGAACATTTCCAGCCCCAAATACAATTCACTAATGGGAGTGTTTGTATGGAAAGGTAAAGGGACACAAACAGGTTTTAATGGGCTAGTGTGTGAATAAGCAGAGGAAAATGTCCTTAAGGAAACACTAACAGGAAAATTTTAAAGGAGGAATGTTGGGAAAAAATCACGACACTTGGTTTGACTTTGAAAAAGCCAGTACAGCTGTCAGCACAGTCCAGGGGAGTGAGAAGTTACCCCAGGAATGTGCTGAAAGACTGATGCAAGGAGAGCTGCAGGAACTCCCAGGTGTGAAAGGAAGGCTGTTAAAATGCCTTTTTTCCCCCGAATTTAATTTCTCAGCCTGAAATGTACCAGGTAGATGAGGCAAAACAAAACTGGGAGGCTGGCTGGAGTGTGAGGCAGCAGTGCTGGGAGCTGAGTGTGGATGTTGGATGATTTTAAGGTCCCTTCCAACCCAGGCACTCTGTGATTTTCTGCTGCAGTGCTGCAGTGGTTGGATTTTAGCTGCCCTGATTGTGGCTTAGAAGTTGACAAACACATCTCAGACAGCTCCAGCTCGGCTGCCCTTGGATTTGGGGACAGGAGCTTGTCCCTGATGAGGAAGCAGCAACAAACCACCACATGGATTGTCCTGAAAAACGCCACGAGCCCTGTCCCAGGTGCTTCAGGCTCACTGGACATGTCAGTCATTTCCCTCATGCACAAGACTTTGCCAGGCTGCCCACGGGCTGCTGGAAATCCCAAACAAATGTCAGGAGAAGCAATAGGGCACTGGGTGAAGTGTGAAGGCAATAGAAAAGGGAAGAATCACAGTTCTTTCATATTTAAAATCGATTCAAATAGAGAAGTGGTGGTGATTTATAAACTTGAGGAAGGTTAGTCTTAATCTCCAGCTAGACATTTTCATTGCCTGAGTAAACTTTGAGCTCATACGAGCTACAGAGGCAGGAATTTGGTATTAATGGAGACACTTGAGGCAGTTTTCTTAACTGAACCACCCACAGTGTCAAGGGGCTTTGCCAATGAAGCCTCAAGAAATGGTTTGGCTGCTCTGGACAGTTCCAGTCCCAAGGGACCCTCTGTGCTCACAATTCAGCAGCTTCCCAAAATATGGGGAGAGTGCAGAAGGAAATACAACAAACCAGAAAAGTAGAACAGCAAAGGTGAATCACCAGAACTGTACCCAGAGCTGAAGAAAATCCTTCAGACCTGTAGGTGCTGTGTAAAGCTCCCAGTGCCCAGAGGTGAAACAAATAAACAAGTATTTTTACTTCCCTTTACATATCTTTACAGTCACACTCATAGGGTTTTAAAAAAAATTTTATAAACTATTCTGCATCTAGATTTTGAGTGAATTCTCCCACAAACTACATGCCACAGATTTTTTTCTTGGCTGCAACTTTCTTAGAGAGCCAAGTGATGTAAATGACTTTAAAAAAGCCAATTAAATGTATGATTGAATGTCATCCTTGCTGACTGCAGCCTTCATAAGGAACTGGAAATGTGAGGTATTTTTTTACCTAATATTGAACACAGTTAATTAAAAAGGTAAAGATTACATTTTGCTTCAGTTAATTTGAAATAGAGAACCTCCATTTAAACAATAAATTTCAGATTTTAGTTCTAGCAATTAATAGACCAAACTGTGTACTTAAGGTTTTATTATATTGATTCTAAAATAATTAGATTAGCAAACACATTGCAAATATATTATCTAAAACAAATAAGATTATCACCACGCTTTTTGTTATACAGCACAGCAATAAAACATATCACAGAGTAATCTAAGGCAATCTCATAAAGTTAATAGTCATGGAGCATATATTACATTCTTGAACTAAACGACAAAAGGCAGCACGAGCATCGTGTGGACAGTGTTAAATACTTTGTAAAGTTGAGAGGTACCTCTGATGTTCAGCAGATAATTTTAGCCCCACGTGTGTTCACAGGAGCATTTCAGAGCAGTCTCTGCCCCGTAATCTCCTTTGAACTGCCCCAGCCGTCTCCCAGCACACTTTCACATTCCTCGTTGCAAAGCAAATTGTAAAAAGTGTTCCAGCGGCAGTTCTGAAAAGCCTCCGGGCTGTTTGAGAGGCCCTTTAAAAAGCATGACATTCAATCAGAGTTCAGGGAGGAAAGTTTTAATGAATAAACTTGGTAAATTAGAGAGCACCGCAGCAGAGTGATTAACTCTCATTTGTGCATCAGTGTTAAAATTAATTAAAATGTTGAAGCCGTAGGAGGCAGGTTCCCTCCTCGAGACCCGGCTTTGCCCCCGCAGCCGGGCCGGACCCAGCAGCGATTCATCTCCCCGGGATGAAGGGGCGCCGAGAGAAAAGCACAGCCGGGACAAATGTGTTTGCCACGGTGCTGCTCTGCGGGACATCTGCGGGGCCTCCCGGGTGTGACACCATCACACAGCGGGGACAGGGCCGGCTTGGGAGCGGGGACACCTTCCTGCACAGGGGTTTCATCTCCCTGCAGGGCACAGAGCTGAGTTCAGTACCTGTGCTGCAGTGCCCAACAGGCTCTCTGTGCCATGAACTGGGGACTGGAACTTGCTTTGTCACGTATTTGATACAACAATTTAATTTTATACTCATAGCTGTCACCACCTTTACTAACAGCCTTTCTCTGCATCAATTAATTACATGAGAATTAGCTGAACTCTCTGAATATTAAAGAAAAAGGATTTATCTTAGGGCTTTGATGGCTGTACATTTTAGCAACCAATTTTGTGTGAAATCATAACATTAAAATCCTGCTTAAGAGAAAAAGAAAACTTGTTCTCTTTCCAAAATCATTTTAGATCCTTTTCTTTCAAGAACCAGGAGCCACTATTTCTTCCTAGGCAGACCTATTATGAGGTGGCTGTTTAACAAATCTGTGCTGGTTTGGAATTATAAGTGACAGCCTATTTTATAAAGGGAAAAGTCTTCTTTGACAGCAGAACAATATCACATGGGTAACAAATGGCAAATTGTGTCATACGGCTGAACAGTTGTTTTCCCATGTTCACCAAGGGCCAGTTATTAATTTTACATTGGTCAGAATTAAGGATTTTGGAGAAATTCATCTGAAACGGAAAGTATGAAAAATTCCTGCTCAATGAAAATTACCATCATTCGCTGTAGATCTATATTCATAACTTTAAAACCTGGCAGTCTTTCCTATTTTTTTCCTCTATAGATTTCTTGTCAGCAAGAGTGTCAGAGGTCAATGTCAGAATGCCCCTCTGGCACCCATTAACTATAACCAGAAAACTTGTTCACTATTGATCTACAATGTCTAAATATCTATTATGTTGGATATAAAAGGTGGTTTCACGTCTTTCTAAAACAGATAATTCATACAGGCCACGGGGTCAGGCCTGGTGATATATTATTGTTTCACTGTATCAGTGAAGTGCAGGAGGGGAACAGGCCAGGCCAGTGTCACTGACCTCTTGGGGACACAGTCATGTGTCCACACATCCACCACCACCTGGAAGATGTTTCAGTGCTTTGAAACTCCTGAGCAAGTCGTGTTTAAATTGTTCATGGCAACCAGAGCTGGCATCAGTCCCAAACCTGGGTGGAAATCAAGTCTCTGCTCCTGTCCCTGCTGGGTCATGGGGTGTCCCTGGAGCTCCTCACACGTGATGGTCACACTGCCAGGGCAGGGTGTGCAGCAATGTGAGTTTTACAGGAATTGTGCACAGAAAGGGCTCTGCCCCAGGGGTTTGAGTTGTCACAGCTCCCCTGCCAGGGCTCTGGGTGTGCAGCAATGTGAGTTTTACAGGAATTGTGCACAGAAAGGGCTTTGCCCCTGGGGGTTTCAGTTGTCACAGCTCCGGTGACTTCGGCAGAGCGATGGCACTCAATGTCCACAGAGGCTCTGCCCCAGAACGTGTGTCAGGCTGTGGCCATAGCTCCAAAACCATGTGTTTTCTGCACAGACACTTGTGTAATATCACATGAATGATTTTGTTTGCTCATATCAACCCAGCAAATTTATTGAGGCTCTTTTAATCTCCTCATTGTTTAACTACTGAGGTGCCTCTGCTCTGCTCTAGGCTCAAATACAGAGCAAGTGCAGCTGCATTTCTTTGTTCTGCTCTTCCCACAGCACAGCACAGAACACTGTGAGGGTGGAGGACACAATCCAGGGCTTGGATCCCCCCCAGCCCTGTGAATTCAGCCTTTGAGGCTCCATGGCATCTCCCAGCAGGCACCTATTTCTTCTGCAGGATGAGCCCCATAACAAGCAAACCCTCTTTGGAAGGCAGCTGATACTCTACTATTTAATGGAGTTTATGGCCTTCTAGCAAGCCCCCAAAATGGTTCATATTCTTGCAGGCTACATTTTTGAAGAAAGTAAATTGAGATGAATCATGCTAAGATGAGATAGTTAAAATGTCAGGCTCCATAAGTTTCAATGCATCCTTATAGCTCTGAACACTAAAATGCAACTGAACATTGGAATAAGGGAAACAAAAGAGAATCAGATAACTAGTTCTTATAGAGGGGAAAAAAGTAATTTCTGTCTGTGCTGCTACACCATGGAAATCCACATAGTACAGTTTTAGAGCTGTACCTTAAAAAAAACAATTGCAGTTTCTTTTTATCACTGGCCTTGGTTACACATCACTGCCTACTCTATGGCACACTAGAATTGCAGAGTTTCTGAGGCAAACAATACAGCAGCAGCTTTATTTCTGTTTACAAATGTTACCTGGGGGAAATGTGCCTGTACCTGTTGGATAAATTACAAATCATCAGCACTAAATATGACCCACAGCAGTGACATAGAGGGAAAGAGGGACCATGGTCTGTACATATTTGGTGTTAGAGAAGAGGGAAGTGCCTGGTCAGTGCTGCTGGGTTAATCAGTTAATGAAATGAAGCTGCTGGATTCCTCAAACTTGAACTGTGTAGTGCTTCTTCATTTGTTTGCTGGACAACAGTCACTTCTTCCTTTATACTTTATCATAATATTTACAATCAGATTAATTAATTAATCAGATTATTGCTGTTATTGTTTTAAGTGACTCACTGTGCGTGTTGAACACCACCAGAAATGTAAACCACCAGATTTGTGTCCAAGAGCTTTCTGGGTTCATAGGGAAAGGGCACAGGATGCAGGGGAGCCTGGTAGGCTGTGAAGTATCTCTTAGTCCAAGCCCAGAGGTGATGTTCAGCTGAGCTGACCAAAGGAAACCTTTGATAAGAACCAAGAACAAGGTTCTAACTCTAAATCAGGAGCAAGTCACTGCCCAAACCCCTCTGCTCCACGTTCCTTTCCCAGGGGTTGACTGGAACAGCTTTCTCTGACCAGCTGGTGACATCAGGAAGGGATTCATCCTGAGCCTAAACCCACCAGTCCTGATCACAACATGACCTTGAGCTGCTCCCAAGGCCACCAAAGCCTGGTGCAGGGTTTGGGTTTGTTGTAAGCAGATCCCAGAGCTGGGCATGCCGAGGCTTTAGGGACAGAGGCACAGATAACACCAGACACCAAATAGGGTCAGGAGAGACAACTGGGGTGTAACCAGAGCCCCTCACACCACTCTGGCTGCAACACAGATGGGCCAGAATGAAGGCTATCACTCCTGGTTTATAGCCATTAGCAATCATGATCTCCCTAATATGAAACAGAAATAATAGTATTATTAATAATAATATCAAACTGACACATTATTAGCCTCTACAGATGGCTCTATTCCTCCTAATAATTTTTATTTTTATTTAATGTTTGGAGATGCTGTAAAAAGGGACTAGTGCTTCCAAATGTGACCTCTGTGGGGTTTAAAACCTACTGAATCAGATGAGATATTAAAGCATTCAATGTAATGTATGACTTAAAGCTATGTTTTTAAAACTTTAATAGGAAATGTCTGATGCTTCAGATTACTATTTCTTGAAGTATAGTAGGCTGAAGAATTTGCTTCAGAGGGTCTCTTTATATCCAAGAAGAGCCACAGTGAGAATACACAGTATGTTCTTCCTTCACCATGCCTCTAAATAGATGTAAAGGAATTAACATGTATTAATAATACATCATGTTTCTACTTTGTTTTATACTATTGTACATATGTTCTCACACCACAATCAACACCACCATATTTAAATATCTCCAAGCAGTTCATTAAAGGAGGTGATTAACATCTGTCATGTGTTTTTTCCCCTCCTCCTGTCCCCAAGGAGAGGAGGATGTTCAGTGGCAGACCTGATTTTGGTTGGGATTTATTGTTTGTATGGGAGGCTTTTTTTATTTTGCTGAGTTTTATTTTATGACACAAAACTACCTACTGGGATAAATGTTTGCAAAGGCAACTCCAAAAAAGGATTCTGCTGAGCAGCTGAAGTGAAAGGGGGTGAGGTTTAAGGGGAGTGGATGAGGTTGGAGACTGGGGCTGGTGTGTTGTGGGAGTTCTGCCATGTCCTCAGCTGGCCACTGGGAGCTGAGAGAGAAGCCTTTGGCTGGAGGATGATCTTTAAGGTCCCTTCCAACCCAAACCATTCCAGGATTCCATGACATGAGGAAGTAAAAGAGTGGCTGCTGTAGCAGTGCTGTGCCCCAAGAGCTTGTGGGGTGTCAGGGTACTGCCATCAGCCAGGTAAGGCTGTGCTAAGTTTTCTGTGAGCTTTCAAATATGTAAAGATCTGATGTAGGCTGATGTTTTCATGGGTATTTTCACCCATTGTGTGGGCAAGAGCAGAAATCAGATTAGTTACAGCATATTTCCTCACAGGATCTCTGAGCCTGGAATGACTGTGATCTTCATTTAGAGTCATTTTGCAGCATCATCTCTAGTGAGTTCAATTTCCCTAAGTTTTGCTTTCAGTTTTACTTACCTGTAGTAGCTGTCCAGGAAAAGCACAGAGATTGTCTGAATATCTGCATCATCCCTGCAAGTTTTCATTTCAACCACGAGACCACTGGTAGCTCTGAGTCATAAATTTACATCTGCCATAATATTTACTGATGCACCTGGCTCTCACTGATTGTGTTCTGTGTGCTTTTCCAAAGAGAATTGGATGGCTTCTCCTTGCCAGTGTGGGTTTGTACCAGCTGCTTTCCAGGGACAAGCTGGTTGTTATTGTCTTTGCTGGATTTGTGTTTTCAGTTTCCATCCCAGGAGGGAATTCCATGGCCAGTTCTGTTCTGCACTGAGGGGAGATGGGGAGGTCTGATCCTTTCCTTGGCTTCCCCAGTGCACAAACCCTTGGATTGTGAAGGTTTTCTGTACCTCAGAAACATCTGTAAATGGGAGAGATCCATATCCATCTGTGTATGATGTGCCAGTGGAGGATGGGGAATTCAAGGAGAGGGAGAAGGTCTGTGTGTGCACACAAGCCATGAACACACACACAGAGTCTCACAAAGGTCCCAGTGGGGGACCCACACTAAAGGTTAATGCAGCCCCAGGCTGTAATTAGCCTTTTGCACAGAGTCTCCTTGTTGTGGAATCTCTCTTTATGAGGGTTTTCAGGGCAATGAGCCACCAGTCCCCTCCCCCAGTGCCCCCAGTAAAGCCCACTGGCAGGAAGCTGGCGGGGATGCTGGGCTTTGGGAGCAATGCTCAGCAGCAGATCCTCCCTTCCAATGGCTCAGGGTCCCCTTGAGATCTCAGGGATCCTCAAAGATGGCAAGAAGGAAAATGCCTCACCCCACTTCATCTTTTTCTTTCCTCTGAGTAATGGCTGGGGGGAAAACCTGTCCCCTAATTTAGGAACTCATTGTCGCATCAGTTGGTGACAGCAAATTTGCCACTTTATCAGATGTATCTGATAGCAGAGAGAGGATTGGCAGTGCCTTGTTGTAGTCCACATAAGAAATGTTCCTCTTCACTGAAGTGCAAGAAATTAAAGGAATTAAGGAACACAGTAAATATTACAAACTCAATGCCATGCTGCTTATCCAAGTTCATCTTCCAAAAACGTGCTGTTTGCCATTTGGGGGTGGCTGATGTTTGCAAGGCTCAGTGAGGGTTTATTGCAGCCATCAACTCTGTGGTGACTGCTGGAGTCAACTCCTGGGGTCAGTGACTTGGGCATGAAATTGCAGCAAGATATTTTGTTATGACCTGCATTTGCAGATCTTGCATGTGTTGAAGTCAATACCGCTATTGAATTTTCCCAAATGAATGCCATTTATTTTGAAAATTCAAACAAAATATCTCCTCTACCGAGCATGACCCGTTCAGGAATCTGTGTAACACCAGTGCACCACTAATGAATCCCAACAACAGCTCAAAGAGGCCAATACTTAGGGGAAAATCTGTAATATAGCAATGCAAAAACTAGAAGGGAATCAAAGTCCATCTGATTTGGTTTGGTGTTCTTGGTGCAAGGAGGAGACTGGGGAATCCCCAGCCCCACAGTGGAGTTGAGGGTTCTGTCCTGTCAGTGCTGAGTGGAATGACATTGGGCTGATAAACTGTGATAACGTTTTCAAAAGGCAAATCCCACAATATATTGAAGCCTCCTGGGAGCAGGGGTAGGTGTTGTCAGCTCCACTGCAGGCACAAATGCAAACTCCCACCACTGGGATATGTAACAATTTGTAATGCAACAATTAACAGAAATATTGACATAAGAATGTGCTCAGCAGGGAGCTGGTATCTCATAGACTCTCCGGCATGACTGTAACACAATGTATACAGTACCACATCAATTCTTAATGCAGCCTGGGCTCCTGGATCAATTACAGCTACCTAGATGTGTACCCAGCTCCTCACACGGCGTGGCATAAAAAATAAACCTTCCCTTTCACCTCAGCTCCTTTTACTTGCTTGTGGGGAAAGTATGTTATAAAAATGCATATTTTTTAACATGAAATACCCGTCAAATTGTATTACCGTCATTGCCAATTTCACAACTGGCAAACCGTGTTAAACATAAATCTGCAAAATTATAATTAGGAAAACATTTTGCGAGCCGTCCTCCCGGGGATTTGGAGGTTAGTGGCATTATAAATGCTGTGGGGTTTATAGTGTGTGTGATTCCCACTCCCCCAAAGCACACACACACACACACACACACATGTCCACACACGCTCTCCTCTTGTCCTCCAGCTCAACTAAAGTAAATAAGATATCCTCTGGCTGATGGAAACTCCACCAGCACTCTGTTAGTGCCTTTTCATGCCAATTAAACACATTTTATACAGTCATAGTAGATGCTCCAGTGCCTGCCTAGTAGACTCCAGTGGAGCTCGACCAAACAACAGCCCAGCAAATGTGACGTGAGATACTTCGTGCAAGTTTCCCTCCTGGCTCTGTTTTTAGCCACTTGAAAATCATTCCAATGGAAAAGGTTCGTTGTGAGTGAGAAGGATTTATAAATAGAGAAGTGGAATTAGCCAACGTGCTCGCAGCTGATTGCTTTGGTAATATAGATCTCACTCTGCTTAATTTAAATTAATCCTTCCTGGTTTAATGAAAACCCAGCTCATGGCATGCAGAAATGTTGACAGATACACTTAATGCATAAATATACATTTATTTATTAGTGATAAGACATTTTAGTTTGGTGTTGAGCTCATCCCTTCTTCTCATTCTCCATAGAGACAGTGTTTGCATTTGAGTTTTTACACGAGGAATTTTTGCATTTCCTTTTGATTAATTTTGAAGGAGCTTCATGGGGGAAATCTTCTTTTCCCCTCACCCTGTGCACACCAGCAAATTACACGATGGGATTTCACTCAAACACCTCCCTTATCAGGCGATAAATTCGAATTTACAACGGGGCCAAAACGCAACAGGATCAAACGGGGGCCTTGAAA
>VXBB01021893.1:107500-145000 GCA_013399915.1 Illadopsis cleaveri
TGTGGAAAATCCTTTTTCTATCTAATCTGTCTCTCCACACTGTAGATAAGTAGGACAATATTATCCTAGAACTCCAAAAACTTTATGTACACAACATCTTATTTGAAATTAATGGGCACATTCACAGTCCCAGAAACCCATTTATTTTAGAAGAAACATCCTGCCTTTTTGGGGGCTTGCCATGTCTCAGCAGAGCAGGGTCAGGCTGAATATGGAACTGTAGGTTGATTTATCTCCAGGATTCCTGCAATTTCTCACATGTCTGCTGGCATCACATCCAGGTAGGGATAGCATAAAGTGACATTTACTATTTCAGTCTTAAAGTGAGTGTGGATATTGTTGCTAATAATCATCCCCTTGTAAATTATAAATGTCAAGGACACCCAAACCCACGTTTTCACTGGAGCTTCTTTTCCAGAAAGAATTTCTTCTGTTTGCAGGCATTGTCAGGCTCCTGAGGCTCCTTTTGGCAAACAGCACAGCTTTAGCCTTTAGAGTGTTTGATCCCTACCTTCAGCTCCTGCAAAATAAATTAATAAAATGGGCAATTTTTTCTTAGGGGATGGCCCCACTTAAAGTCCACATGCTTTAAGTTGCCACTGGAATATTGCTTATTAAAAACGAGAGTAAATGGGGCTGACCTGGGCCAGACAGGAAATCTGAGAATATTCCAGGTGTCACTGGGAGCAGGATCACAGAGCTGGCAGAGCTTGTGCTGCTGTTATTAAACCCAGAGCACTGCAGAGTCTGGGGTGCAGCAGAGGAACCAGACAGAGTCCCTGAGCTGTGCTGCAGCACAGGGGAGGTGACATTTCTGTGCCACCACTGCAGTTCTGGGCTCTCTGAAGGGCTTCCCACCACTCAACAGCCACTTCCCTTCTTCTCCAGCACATTCCCGGTGCTCAGCAGAAATTGGGATTGAATCCAGGAAATTCCAGCTGAGAAAATCAGGATCTAAACCATTCCCACCCAGTGAGCAGATGAAATGTAGCTCGTTCATTTGAGTCAATCCAAACCAGGGCTGCAGTTACATTTTGAGACCCTCAAGATATCTTTATGTGTGTTCTTTATAACTGTCTCATTTATGGAAAGGATAACAACTTTAAATGGCTCTTTGAACGAGTGGCATTCTCTAATTGGAGGATAAGCAAGATGAAAATTATAGAAGAGTGGCATTCTCTAATTGGAGGATAAGCAAGATGAAAATTATAGAAGAATTCTGCTTTAAATTTCTCATGGTTGGGTTGTCTCCCAGTGAAGCTGGTGCTCAGTCAGAGTACAGCTCTTAAAGCCTCAAAGAAGACCAAAGATTCAAGTGCTAATTCAGCAAATTATTTCAATCCAACCTCATGCTTAAATTTGTCCTTCTTCCAGAACACCCTGGTAAAATTTCTCATTTAATGGGAGAGAAGGACATCCTTAATCTCATTAAATTTAAAGAAAATTTTATTGCTAGTGCTGTGAATAAGGTTGGACTTGAGGGTGACACGTGTGGGCTGGGCGAGGCCTGAGAATCCCTCCATAGAAGAGGATATCTCTGCAGCCAAATGTGCACTTTTTTAAAAAAAATTGGGAATTTCTCCTGTCAAATCTGTCTTTCCTGTCTCATATGGAAACAGTGGTTTGGACCTTCGGTTTAGCAGGATTTTATTGAATGCCTCATGTTGTTCTACACACGCTCCCTTCTCCCCCAAATTATCTTATTAATGTCTTTTGATCTAAATGTATTCTATAAAAATAAGAAGAGCAAAATAATAATAATAATAATAATAATAATAATAATAAACAACTCCAGTTGGTTTCTCTGTTAAATAACCCTGAAGAAAAATTTTCACAATGGAAAATTGTTTAATGCATTGATCAGGCTTTTATTTAGGAGAAAGTCCCAGACTTTGGGTCCAGCCCTCAGGATTTAGTCTTGGTCATGCTACAACTTGTGTATTTTTCAAACCTTAGAGTCAGGATTCCAGCTTGGAAATCTGAATTTTTGGGAAGCTTTCATCCTGCTAGAACTGCCATTATTTTTGAGAGTTTCATACACGAGAGCTCGGTGGGCCTGGAATAATGGGGATGTGAAGATGGATTATGGAGAGACCCAGAGCTCTCATTAGGGTAGGGAGGGAGGCCAGGCTCTGATGGGAATGACAGATTGGGCCATCTCCTGCCTTCCTCTCCCAAGGCAGAGCGCTGCATTTTGTGTTTTAATTTTAAAGATAATTACTTTCATTTAATCCAGCGCTTTTTAGGAAGGTAACAGAGATGAGGACATTTGTTATGGGCCTATCATCTCCCGTGTTTGAATTTGTTCCTGGTTAGTCAGGAGTGCTGGAAAAGGGGCTGGCTGGGGTGGGTGGTGCAGATTTCCCTGTGTATGGAGCTGCTTCACCCAAAAATGCCTCACCCACCTCAGGATATTCTGATTCAGAGATTTCTTTCCAGTGATACAAGTAACAGAGCTGTGAGGGGAATATCCATGGAGTCCTTGATCCCTGCATGTTATTGTGTTGGCAAAGTAGCTCGAGCCTATGCCTATGGAAACACTTATTTTTGGATCAGGAGCACTTTGGAAGCTTCCTTCACCTTGAACACTTTACCTTGCAGAGTTTTGGAGTTTGCAGCTGAGCTCCTTCTGCATAAAACACCATGGAAATCTGTGATCCAGGAATGTGCCAGAGGGGGCCCTGGGTGCCACTGCCACACTCCAGGGTGGATCTATTGGGGTCCCTGCTGCTGCTCCTAAATCCATGTTCAGACACCTGATTGGCAAAGAATCCTGAGTATTGTACCTTTGAAAACCAGGCTGCTGTTCTCAGCCTGATTTTACTGATTGGCACAAAACTCCTGCCACTCTTCCTCATCCATAAACATTTTTTCACTTCTGTATCCAAGCAGCCATGGAAAAATCCAGTAGAGCAGATCAGACTTTTAGTAGCACCTAAATACTGACCTGGGTGACTTGTCCAGATTGGGAAGGTGCTGTTAGAAAAGAAGGAGCTCTGAGGGACATCCCCAAAATTGCTGTTGGCTGGAGCAGTGCTCACATCAGAATAATCATGACAGTGCAAAGGCTGTGTTGGCCACATCCCCTCTAGTAACAAATTTATATGACATAAGCTGTCATTAAGGAGTTGCTGAGTGATAACAACACACTTGCACGGGTGGGGGCACTGTATTTCTAACCTGCCATACTGTGATTAAATGGTTTTCACTTGTCAAATTTTATACGGTTTGCAAAAGTTCTCTCTACTTACCAGATTTAGTCAGGCTTGCTTAATAAATTACAGAAAGCAATTTAATTACTAAGAAACATAAAGTAATCCTCTATACAGAGCAAAGTCACTTGGCTCTTTACATATCCTCCCTCAGTACCATGTGCTTAAAATTAGCACGTGGCAGAGCTGAAGATTGTTTCTAAGAACAAACCCATTTCTATGCTCCCAACCAAAATGCAACAGGAAAAATACCATTATTGCAGGACTGAAGATAAAAAGAGGGGATTCAATTTTAAAACGCTTGTGGCAATGAAAAAATATAACTTCCAATATGAGTCAATTCATCGAGGCCTTAACATTCATTTGTTGCAAATGGAGGGGGCAGTGGAATCCAAGGCCCGAGCCAATTGGCATCTTGCAGGCTGGGAAAGGTCAAGTGGTGGCTCGTGGTGTGTGTGCTGCTCCCAGGCTTTGTTAAAATGCTGGGATTAAACAGAAGTTACATCTGAGGTCAAGTGACCGCAATAACAGGGGACACGGCAAGCCCTCAAATCATTCCCCGGGATGAAAATGACACGGAGCTGACATAATATCTGAGGTGAGATGGAACTGAAATCCTCAGCACCTGAACACTTCACCTACTGATGGGTAACCTGACCCTAACCAATCTGATAATCATACCCGTGTCAGGGGGGAAGCTGCATTTCCTGGAGCTGAAGGTACAGTCACTCGCTTTTATTTATTTTATTTTAGTTATTTATTTATTTAATTAATTTTTTTTGGCTCTGGCTCCGCTTCTGGAATGATGTTGTTAAAAGTTTCAATACTCGGCTTTAAGCCTTTCAAATCAATGTCTTCCATGGAAAAATCAGCTGCCACCTCGGGGGATGGAGCTCTTTGCCTGCTCAGTCTCTTCACTGCGGGTGCTTCAGTTTATGGAGCTGACTGAGCTCCTCCGGGGATTTGAAGAGATCCAGGTTGGGCTCTGAGCTGCCACTTTCAAACCAAAGAGCAGAGAGCAAGGACTTGGGGTGATTGGGATTTGTTCAGGCACGGGGAGTGATTTTTGGCACAGGAAGTCACCTTTTATAGTGGAAGCATCTTTTAAGAAGAAAGGAAAAATGAAGCTGTTCATTGTACTGTTCCGAATAATGTCATATTGGATAACTTTTATGGTGCAAACCTCCCCCTATTTTTAAAACTATTATTTATATCTCTAAATCTCACCTCTTTAAATTTATCTTTCAAAAATGCATGCTGGAAGATCCTGATTTCAGACTCTCCTTTGTGCTTTTGCATCCACATTTTTGTGGGAAGGGCAAACAGAGCTCAAACTAAAAATCCCGTTTACATAAGCGGAGCTGGATCAAAACCCTCCTGCCATATTCCCCGAGCCAATCTATTTGCACTTCCCCAAACAATCCTTGTGCTGGGCTGTGGGATGAATCAGCATGTATTTAAATCAAAGGCAGACAGGAAAGACTGCATCAGTTCTGTGCCACAGACCTGTCAAAGCCCCGAAGAGATTAAAGGCGTGACCCCTTCATCCCTAACATTGCTCCACAAGAGACATTTCTGTCACTATTTCTGCCACTTGGCTTTCTAAGATGCCACGAAGCCTTAGGGCGACCTCTGCTACATTTCAGTGTTGTTTATTGATTTCTGACCCAGTGCTTAATAGTTTTCCCAGTCCCCCTGAATGGCTTTTGTAAGCAATAGGGTTTGTGCATCTCACCGATCAATACCTTTTATATTTACAATAAAATTGAAACTGCTTCTGCTGGGGGTGCAGCCCAGCATTTGTCATCCTTCAGCGAGGGAAAACTATGTCATTATCTGAATTAAAACATTTATTTCTGATTAAGAGAGTGTCCTATCTCATTAATTTTTCCCTTTCCAATAGAAAGGGAATAGAATCCTATTGATTTTTGCACTTTTACACATCTCCACTGCTGGGAAGATAATTGAGAAGTTAGCCAGAATAAATGAAGTTTCAAGTCTAGCAGGCCAGCCAATACCTTCCAAATTCAAGGTGTTTTTATGAAGCTGGATTTTAATTTGTTGGCAAGCTGAAGCAGTGGGACTTATTCGGCTGAGTAAATTGGATTAAGAGTAGAATCTCCTTGAAGCGTGTCTTGGTGAATGCTGAGGGGCTTGTTCCCCCCAGACAGCCACGGACTTGCTGGAGATTTATGCTAAGACAGCTTCCAAATTGCCCTCCTTCAAAACTCCAGCTCGCTGCAGGAAGTGGGGATTAGTGGACCAAAAGCTGATTAACTCACTTCTCCTCCATTGTGTCGCCCATCTTAAAAACAACCCAACCCCAATCAGAGCTGAACTAGACCTTCAGATTTGCTGCCAGTTGATTACTCTTTATTAGAATAATGGGATTAAATCAAGCTTCATTAAAAAGAATTCCCATTGCATGAATCCCTGTTCTGAGGACCTTTCCAGCATCAGTGTTTGCAGTGATGCCCCAGGTACAGGCCACCCTTCCTTCTCTGTTTTCTGTTTTCCTCTCTCTGAATTAACAACCCATATTTCATCTTCATTTCCTGCCTGTAAAATCCATGTCCTCGTTGTATATTCCACTAGAAACCAGAATGGGTGTTTATACTTAAAGAACTAGAAAAGTTTGGAGTTGAATTAGACAATATATTCCATATTTTAATAAGTTAGACTGAAGAATTTCATGGTAGCTGTTTTAAAGCAGGGAAATGCCTCTTCCTAAATATATTCTCAGAAAACAGATTTCTCCATTTTTGGAAACATGAATCAAATATCTAAAAATCAACACTGAACTAGGGAAAAAAAATTCTCAATTTACACATTTAGCTCAGTAATCTCAATTCAGAGACTTCCAGTAATAATCTGTGATCTCACTTTTATTCAAGGATTCTTTACAACTCGGTTCGAAGCATTAATTTGATTATTTTTCAATAATCCAAGATTTATGGGCTGCAAGTTAAAAAAGCAAAGGCTGGAACTTCTGAGTTTATGATATCTGGCTCTGGTGGGGCTTCTTTGGGAAAAGGGGGAATGTGAATATTTGAACCTTTTTAGTTTCTGAGGAAGCAAATACAAAATACACAGGAAAAAAGCCCTCTGAAAAAGCCTTGTAAATGCCATAGTTATAACAAATCAACAGCACCAGATTAAAAATGCTGTGTAAGGGGAGAACTTAATTTCTTGCTGCATTTTAATGCACAGTCCCAAGCACCAAAGTATGCAAAAGGTTGAATACATTCATCACAAACATTTCTGTTTTCTCTTTTTACACCAATGAGAAATTGCAAGATTACCAATGACCTTCCTACCAATGAAGCACCATAATTATGGTCATTTGTTATACAACAGAGACGAATGGATAGAATTTACATAGAATAAAAATATTATTTAACAGCTGTTATGGATGTGTGAAGTGCAATCCTAATTTATTTAAATGCTATAAATATATTGGTAATGTATTCTTTTCGAATTAACCTCATGAACCTTATACTGGCAAAACTTCAATTAATATTGCACTAAAATCCATTTCCTCTTGTTGTGAGGAATATTGAATTGGGGAAAATCTACAGCTACAGCAGCAGCTCACTGCCTACAAGTTTTTGTTTGATTTTTTTCAGTCTTTGGCTCAAGCTTGTGATATTGGAATGATTTAAAAAATGCTTTAAATTAAAATTAGACCAAACAGATTTTTCCAAACCAGCTTTCTTTTCCTGTTATTTAAGTATACAATAACAATTTATGAATGAGCTGCCAAACATTATTTAAAAATAAGGGGTTTGGTACTGTATTCTGTGTATTCCAGGGCTTTTTGCTCATTTCCCTGGCTTGGGAGTGAAATAAAAGAGGAAAAGAAATCAGAGGCACGCGGGGCACGTTTAACTCAGCCCTTTCTGGCTGCATACTGCAACGTGGATTTAAAGAGAACAACAGATTTGTGTGGTTGTTTGATTAATTTGGAGGCACGGGGGGGATGTTTGCATGTGTTTGTGCCTCACATTTTGGTTTGATCTCTTTTGTATTCCGTCCATCTGCCCCGAGCTGTCATTATTCCATGTTCATCGACAGAAGAGTTATAGTTTGCAAAAACCTATCAGGTAGGCTGGACAGCAGATAATTGAGGTGATGATCAGTGCTAGCAAAAGACAATTGATAGTGATAGTGTCAGAGGCTGCACCTAACAAGATCTGCACCCTCTGTCTCCTTTAGCCTTCCTTTGGAAAGGACAGAATATGGAATAACATGGACATGTCTGATGTGCATCAATAGATAGGATGGCAGTGCATAATACTTCTTGGAACTGCAATCTGATGGTTGTATCTTTTGACATTGCAGCAGGTTATTAAATAGAAATGTGAACTATTAAGAGATGATCTTGACTTTCAATACATTTTTATCAAAGTCAAAAAATAGTTGACACCGCTGAGTGGATCCACTTTGTGAAGGAGCAGAAAAATCTGGCATTCCAGGGGAGTCAAGGGTTGTAATTGTCTCATTCTTGAAGAGGAAGGCAGAGCTCAAACCACAGATATTTCATGGAAATAGAATAATTAACAAATGGGAATATGCATAATTATACCAGAGTATAAATAAATTAATAGGTACCAGTCCCATTTCATGTTTAAGGCAACTGGGGAATTAACCAACTGTAACAATTGCAGGTATCAGAGTCAGTTGATCCAGGCTCCCACTGGGAATGTGTTTTCTCCTCACATGAGGCTGATCCAGCTGTGAAGCTCAGAACACACAGACTTTTCCCTGATCCACAGGGAAAGCAGCTTGACCCTGTTTCTGAAGATATCAGCATCCAAAAAATTATTCCCTGCAATTATAAAACTGAATAGTTGACACTAAACCAGGGAATGCATTTAAATCTCATTCTTCCAAAAGCATCTCATCACCTTCAGCATTTTAGATCACTGTTTACTTTCCTGGCCATTTAAAAATGTCATTTTCCTTCCTGATTTTAAAAACCTACATCTTTATTTCAATCCAAATGCTCTGTTCCTGCTCTCAGCTCCGTGACAGCCTCCTGCAGAACTTTTTTAGCATTTTCACGGAACAGATGACATCTTGCACACAAGACCCATTTGGCCAACTCCAAGTGTCCCAATTTTGCACAGCTGCACATTTTCCATTGTGCAGGAAGGGTCAGCGTGGGCAGCCTGGGGTAGGATTTATCCTCCTCTGCCCAGCTCTAATGTATGCAAGGAAGTCATGGCTTTGCATGGCTATTAAACACCCTATAGTCTATATAAAAACATGCAAAGTTGAGGCTTAATAGCAATAAAATATTATGGGTACTGCCCTCACTCATGGCTGAGTGAGCATGGCCCTTGATTGGGTAATTGGCAAACCACACACTGTGGCTCTCCCATGAATAATCATGTTTTTTCATTAGGGGAACAATAGGGTTGCTGAACCCTCTAACTCTGCTTCCCAAAAATGCCTCTCCCTGGTTGTGGGGGCTCCTCCTGAGCATCCTGCACTCCCCTTCCCAGCAGTGTGCTCACAAAGCCATTTCATTCCTGCTCTGTGGCACTGAGGCTCTGCTGGCTTTTATTTTTCCCCGAGGCTGGTAGCCTTTGGGAGGGACTGGGACACATTAATGGAAAAGATCTGCTCCCTAATTCATGACATTTCAGAGACCTTTGAATATATTGGGCTCCGGTTGAATTAATGTCATTTCAGTCAGGACAGGAAGTTTACTGTAGTTTGTCAACTATCATTCATTTAGGAAGTCCAGTAATTTAATGTGCAGCAGAGGGCAGGGAGATGGAAGACGGATCTGGATGAATGATGTGGGATTTTTTAAAAAAATGCGTGTAGAGTCACATGGGAAAACATCTCACAGTTGATGAGACTACAGTGAAAACCCTTCCATGAAGTGAGGCTGATTTCTGCCACAAACCCAGCCTTAGTCAGCACAACCAGGAGCACCTGGACCCCCCTTGCTCTCCCCAACTCCTGAGAGGTGAGGTCTGTCCCTTTAATGCAGGGAATTGATTGATTTATGGTCGTGTGATGGATCGAACGATCGTCAACGGAATTACTCTGAATTATGGTGACACTGCTTCTGCTCCACAAGCCACTCCCCATATGTCCTATAACTCAAAAGCAGAATGACAATAATACTATCTATGAAATTTATATTCATGATTATAAATTAATTCTTTTTGGCCAGACCAGCAGCAGCGGCAGCCTGGCTTTGCAATTTCCAAACAGCATTTATGGCATTGGCTTGGGAATACTATCTATCAAGCTTGGTGACAAATGTGGTGGATGATGGTCTCTGCTGCCGCTGGCTCCAACATCCACTTGTGTTACAGGGGGAAAGAAAATGCTATAAAATAACAGGAATCCTTGAGCTGCAATTTCTGACCAGTGTTCCCGGCCTAGCAACAAGCTACACAGGTCTTCTGTGAAATGAATATTCCCTTGGAAAGAAACATGGAAACCAGACTGAATTCCCATGTGGGAAGAGTCAGAGGTAGCAGGAAACAGCTGGTGGGAATTGGAGAGGCTGCACCCAGTGCAGGAGCACCTGAGACTCCAGGGAAATTCAGCCTCCAGCCTGGGCCTGTTGAATCCCTTTCCATGAGAGGGTGGAAGAAGTACCAGGGCTTTTCCACCAGTGTTGGCTAAGTTAAAAAAAAACCTAAAAAACCAAACCCCACAACTTTAAAAAGGGAAAATCAAGAGCAAGGAGAATGAAGTGACATCTTCCAGCTCTGCTGGCAGCAGGGAAAGTGTTGCAGGTGTGCTGTCAGCAGATCTCGGTGATCACAGAGCAGTGTGAGGGCAATGATTGCAGCACAGCAGGGCCTGGCTTCCACCAGGGACATGTCAGCTGCAGAGACACTTTATGGACACTTGGAACAGCCCTGAAATGCCAGCAGGGCCCTTTGGAGGGGCTTTTTAAATTCTGGGAGCTCCTGGGTGGGCACTCAATGGAACCCACAGACGGCCACGTGCAGTGCAGTCCCAGGATCTCCATGCCTGCTTTCCAAGGAATCCTCCTTTGCCATAGGAAGGCTCTGGATTGGCAAAGACTGACAGTCAGGATGCAGCTTTATCCCAGATCATTACACCTGTACAGAAAAGATCTGCTGGCCTACAGTGATTGCCTACCAATGGGTGATAGAAATTAGGAGTAATGACTATGTTTGTATGCAGACACGAGTTCCATTGAACAATCTCTGAACAGCAAAATGCTGCAAGATGATGAGTAAGTCACTACTTTTGAAGTAGTCACTTAGCAAAAATTGCCCTTTTTTTGCTTTAGGAAAGACATCCTTTGCAAAAGTGCCAAGTTAGCAATGCTCCCCTTCATTCATGTGTTATTTAGCTTGAAGAAAACCTCTAAAACTCCCTGAAGTTGTCTTCTCTCCTGGAGTTTTTTAGGTCGGGGCTTTTTTTCAAGTGAGCACCAACTGACCTGTGGTGCTGGGCACTTTGCTCTTTCACTCACAGTTCAGCAGGGCTGGCCCCAAGCATCACCTGCTGCTTTTCACGCCATCTGGAGCGATTTCCATCATCCACTGATGCTGGAGCTGTTGTCTGTGATCAGCTGGGAGACCTTTGCTTCTCTTCACCTCAGGTGCTCCAAGGGCAAGGGGAGCCTTTCACCACAACCTCTTGTCACCTGCTGTGGTGAGAAAGAGAGGCTGTTTGCAAGGCTGTGACTTCTCTCATCTCCCTCTGGCACCTTTGGACTTTGTAGCTCTCCCTAGCTGCTCCACTCTGGTTTCCATGGCATCAGCAGCCGCTGGTGTCCCTTCCCACAAAGCTTTGCTGATGGCAGTGACGCTCTTCCAGGCAGGAATTCCTCCTGCAGAGCAGGTTGTAGTGGCAGAGGGGCTTGTCATCATCGTGACCCCATTAATGTGGGGTCTCTGGGGAGGGAGGATCTCTTCAGCAAGGCACTGAACTATCCCAACTGTTAAAAATTCCTGCTGCTGTCCTGGTTGTAGACACAAGGCTGTGGGAGCAGCCCCAGGTGAGGGCAGCCCCACTGAGCTCTGCCTTTGCATTCCTGCCCTGTTTTCCTCCTCTGCCTTCTCTCTCCAGCTGACTGGATTGGCTTCCAGCTCCCCACACAGCTCTTTTCTACCCATTTATATCCCACAGCATCTGAATTTTCCTTCTGAAATACAGAAAGAACTTGCAGTGAGAAAAGATTCTTCGGAAAAGTTGGGATCCAGTAAAAGTCCAGTTCATTTCTTCTCTGCTGCTTGCCCTACTGTCAGTAATAACCTGCCCATGTTCCCTGTGCCTTCCCCACTGTCTATTTATCACTTTCATACCCTGCTGCCATCCTGTCCAGCCTAACTTTCTCCTCTCTCATCATCTAAATGCTTTTCCACCACCTTTCTATGTAAATTCTGGCTTAGACTTTGTTAGAGTAACAGCAATGCAGCTTTATTGCACTGTGAGTCTCCAACACAGTGAAAGCCATTAACGGGAAAGGTTTTTCCATCCGTTCCAAGTGAACGGAGATGCAGCTCCATGGAATATAGCTATGGTGCTGGAAAATCTATATAGACAGCAGAGGAGACAGAGGGAGGCTGTTCATTTACATAGTTTGTGGTCTTGGTTGGAAATTCAAGGTGAAAGATGGGCAGATTTCCTTTGCTTACATGTGGTGTGTCCAGGTGGGAGCAAAGTGAGGAGAGTGGGCTGAGCAAGGGGTTAATTCAGCTTTGGAATACTCACCTAAATCCAGAGTGGCACTGAGGGACAGAAGATCCCTCTGACCAGCAGCACAAGCACACCTAAGGCTGTGATTTGGGAAGGATTTAAATAAACCCCACCCTGATGGTTCCCTGTTCTGAGGGCAGCCCGAGCACGCTCGCCAAAGGTCTGTGGCCACACAGGAGACCAATCCTTCCTCTGGTTATGAGTAGATCCCTTCCAAAAAAAATGTGTTCCTTGGCTGTGGAGCTGCATTTTGACTGCCTGATGAATCAGACATAAACTATCCCAGGCTTTGAGGAGCTCATTATTCTGAGCACTTCTCTTGCTGTTCTCCATGGCCAGCTAGCAGAGCCTGGAAGAGTTTCTGCTGACTCGTCTCTTCCAGCCTTGGAGACAAAATCCTGACCTTGCACAGCGAATTTAATTGTGCCAGGGCTCAGTGGAGACCTCGGCAGCAGGAGTTCCACGGAGTAATCCTTCACTTCCACACCTGCAGTGCTGCTGGGAGTTATTGAAGGCTGCTCAAGGGAAAAGGAGATTTAGATCCTTTAGCTAAGTGAAATATCCTAATGGTGGCAGTGCCAAAATCAAGCCCAAATATTAATCTAAAGGAAGGTGGGCGCTGGAGCATCTTCGTTGTTCTCGAATTGAATTGAAGAGTGGGATTTAAAAGTGTAGTGAGGCATCAAGAGCATGGGTCTACCAAGAGGCTGCTTGGACCTTCCACTGGGAACACAGGAATATTTCCAAATTACTAATCTGTCAATGGTCACTAGCTGTGATCAGTTGTGAAATGTGGCCCTTTTATCAAAAGGGATGACTTTACTCTGTATTTGCATTGTGTTCCCTCCATCCATGTCTGATCAAGCCCTGAGGAATAGGGGAATTTATTTTATCATTAAAATAAAGAAGATTAATAATGAAATTTAATAGCTTGTTATTTGTGAATCTTGTTTTTAGTGTTTCTAGTTTATCTTAACCAGTTCCTGGAAACTAAAAGGGGGAAAATTAAGACTACTGCCCCATCCTTATAGTCATGGCAATTTCACAACATCTACAGGTCATCAGTGGAAAATAAATATAACACACTCTGGGCATTACATTGCCTGAAATCATCAGTGAATTTGAGAATTTTCCTCATCTCCATTTCCTCTTCCTTGTTTTCTGATTCCAGCCTCCTGCTCACGCTTGCAGTGTGGAAGAAAAACAGGTTTTACATGGCACTCCTAAATGATGCTTGTGTGGGTCTTGGTTTGGAATATTTTCCAGAAATCTTCCAGGAAAATAAAATGGCAAGGATTCCCAAAAACTTGCAGTTTGGGACACAAATGGCAGCAAATCTAGAGATGCTGGAAAAATGGATTTTAGCAGATCCACAGAGGGATCTGACAACTGCAGGCTTTGGGGAGAAGTTTTACTGTCTGTGTGTGCAAACAATGGGACAAAAATGGGAAATTATGGGAAATAGTGTAATTCCAGAGACTGACAGATTTGCAGAAATCACAGGGTAAGGGAGATACAAAAAAAAAAAAACAACCCAAACCAGTTTGAAAAAATATTTATATATATCAGTAGAATGGGACCAGCATAATTTTAGCTGTGAAACTCCAGAGGTGGGATGGCATTCCAGCTAAAATGAATCTACTTACTGAGCTGTAAAACAGGTGGTAAAAATACTGATGAAATTTGAAAAATATTAATGGAACTGTGGCAAACAGGAGCATCCTCACACACAGCTTGTCTGGGCTGTCTAGAGTTCTAATGGAATTTATTTTTCAAATTTAGTTGAAAAAATTAATTCCCCTGCTGAAATTCCAGCTTGCCAACTCTCCAGCCCAGGTGGATTTTTATAGCCAAGATCTAAACCCCTGAAAAATAGCAGTGGTGGAGTATAATGGAAATGCTGACACAACCTACATTACAGCTGCACGAATTGTGCCACTATAGTTTATGGAGAGCCCATTTTGGGGTTGTCAGGTTTTTAAACACAGGCTGTTGTAAATTTGAAAGAAGACTGTCTTGTCTTTAGGCTTTAAGGCTGTACATATTAGCAGAGATGGGTTTGAACCAAAATTTCCCTTCCCTGGGTTTTGGGAGAACTGGAAATCTCACTGGAGCATCACAGCGCCGTTATTATCCTCGGTTTTGTTTGGTTATGTTTGGGGTTTGTTTCTTCTTGGGGGGAAATTAGTTCTGCTATGAAATAGAGTCAATGAAATAGAGTTTGTCCTGGGGACAAACACAAAGTAGGAGGATCTTCCCCTAGGTAGAAAAAGGTTGTGAGGAGAAACACAAGCACAGTTCACACTGCACAATTTCCTCCAGCCAGTGACAGGGCCAGGATTGGGCTCCCAGTCCATTGAAACTGCAGTTTTGGCCCAAAAGTCAAAATTCCACTGTTACCTAAAGTCTGACACCTCTGTGTCAGTCCAAGATGCAGTGGAACAAAGGTTTACAGGCTGAAGCCACAGCTTGGCTTTAGAAAATCAAGGATTTTGCCTTTCATTAGAACCTGCAGAGGAAGTCTAATTCAGACTGAAAACCTGCTCACAGTAGCTCTCAGGAAAGTTTATCTTGAACTTGTGAAAACAAAGGAATTGTGGAAATGCAGGTTGAAAACTAAATGTCAGCACTTGGGAAGTTGAATTCAGGCTGAAATCTTGGGAAAGCTTATCCCGAACTTGTAAAAACAAAGGAATTGTGGAAATGCAGGTTGAAAACTAAATGTCAGCACTTGGGAAGTTGAATTCAGGCTGAAATCTTGGGAAAGCTTATCCCGAACTTGTAAAAACAAAGGAATTGTGGAAATGCAGATTAAAAATTAAATGTCAGCACTGGAGCCCAGTGTGCTTTGATTGATAACAGCAGCAGGATGTCTCTTAGTGCAACCCCAAAGGTGGCACCTTCCTAAGGTGGATAAAAACTGCAAGAATTAACCCAGGAAAAGGCAAAGAGGCAAAATCCATTTAAATCTGCATTAATCTTTTATTGGCTTTCCCACTTGTCATAAACAGTTTGTAACCATCCATATATCATCATCCCAAACATCAAGTATAACTTCTCACTCAATAATCCAATTGATATCCAGCTGATATATTCAGTGGCAACAGTTCGTAAATGGGGCATTTTATAACCTAGGCAAAGGTTAATCATCCTTAGCTTCTTAAGTGTGATCTTAACTGTGCTGCTTGTGCTCACCACTGGATTTCCAGCAGGGCTCTGGCTTGTAGTTAATTAGGAGGCAGATTCTTCACTGATGTTGAAAGGAAAGCCAGGATGTTAAAATATTGTCAGTAGGTGCCCTATTTTTGGGTGCTCAGCCATGAAACAGGAGAACCAAGACTGCCAGGAGCCATGTCTCACCTTTTTGTGATGATGATGATGATGATGATTTGTAGCCCTGGTTTGTGCCTGACATGTTTTGGTTTCTGAAATTCCTTTCCCAGGGAGTTTTCTGTAAACAAGAGACACGTTTTGGTAACAGCAAGAATGCTGATGTTCTTTCCCCAGGAGGGACTTCTTTTGGCATCCCTCCGGTATGACCAATGTGATTGAAGAGATTTGTCTTCTTGTCACCAATCACATTGGTCTGTGTAAAACACTATAAAAAGGGAAACATTTTCTGAGCATAAAGTAGTCACCTTTTCAGCCTTCTGAAGTTGGAGTCTTTGTGTCCTTGTGGTGTACAATTGTGACAGTTATTGTCTCTCTGGAGAGAGATGTCACGTTGAGCACCCAGGAATTGGGGACTTTAGAACCACTTGCCTTTTCTGCTCTTGCTGGCTTTGTTCCAGGCTGCTTGTAGCCTGTCAGGAGTCAATCAGCAGGGAGCCAAACAAGCTGTGGCTCTGCAGCAGACAGCAAAGCAGAACATCTGACCTGGTGGCACCGCAGTGACACTGTCAGCAGGATCAGCAGCCTAGCCTGGTGGCCACACCAAAGGCTTCCATCACCCCTGAGCATCCTGCAAATAAAGTGGTGATGCAGCTCAATTTGATCTCCCTGATCCCTCCTGAGGACCTCTCTTCTCCAGGCTATTCCCACACAGACAAAAAGATTTTGTCTGGCTGAACCTGTTTTGACCACAGCTGTCACCCCTGCTCTGACCAGTGACCTTATCTGAATATTCAAATCCATTGTAGATCACAAGTTCAAATGATTTTCTTACCCTCTGCAAGCCCTGTTTTCATAGTGAGCTGATTGCACATGACAATATTATAAGGGGTGTAATTGAGATTCTACAAACAATTTGCACCTCAGGTTTACAAAAATAATGTATACAGAAGTGGGAATGCTGCTGACATTCCCTTCCCCCAGCTTCCCTGAGCTGATCCTGTTTGTGGAAAGCAGGATGGCCCTTCCAGGTACTGAGAGACACACGGGGATTTTAGAGGGATGTACCAAATCTGCCGCTGCAACGGAGAATCCACTGATTGCAACTCATCCCTTGGAATGGGTGGGAATCAAGGCCACAGGCCCAGCACTGAAACTCATCTTTCTTCCTTCCCTGAGCACCAGTGACTTCCCTGAGCAGGGAAACTCTCAGGGCAAAGCCAGGGCATTTTAGTGCAGTGGCTGTAACAGAGCTGAAGAGGAGCAAACATAACATATTCCATCTCCTGGGTTTTTTTATACCATTTCCCATTTCTGTTCCGACTGTACGTCCCTGATAATTTTTTCTTCTTTCTTCTCTGATATGTTTTCACAAAGAGCACAAGGCCAACTTTCCCATATTGAACTGAAACCTTAATCTGTGCTACCTAAATAATACAAATTGTCAGAATTTCCTGATCCCAGTGAGAAGCCCCACATCTCAAGCAGTTCTCATCCAGCTGTCTGCCTGTCCATCCAGCACCCCACTGATTTCATCATTCTCCTTGAAGATACTGGGTTCTGCTGGTTTGAAGAATAATGAGACAATGGAGTCAGAAGAAGCAGAATATCTAACTGGGTTCAGTTGGACTGAGGTGTACACAATTAATGAAAATTAAACTCACTGAACACTTGGCTTGCTCAGACTCCTGTAATAGAGCAGGAATCAGTCCAAGTCTGCTCAGGCTCTGCAGGGGTTCATGAACTTCACAGACCATGTCAGAGCAGCCTCAGCTGAGAACAGGAAGCACATGGCAGGGAAGCAGATTTTGCAAGTTTATGCTGTATCAGTGAAGAAAGAGGTGAAATGCTACAAATTCAAAACTGAAAAGCAAATAGAGGCTGTGAGTGAGAAACCACCCAGAGGTTTGTGGTAATCTCTTCAGCAGGAGGAGTCCATGGACCTCCAGCTTTGCCACTGTCAATGATGTCCTCAGGAGAAAGGCCCAGACAGAAATCCCAGATCTCCCCTTCCCACACACACCATACAAAACTGTAAAAATCTCTTATGGGCCCTGATTTTCTGGGGTGAGAAGTGCTGCATCTTCTGCTGGTGCTGCTCGGAAACACCAAAGTGTCAGAGCTTTCCTGCAACCTTCCCATCCCTCCTTTTCTGCACCTCTGAGAGTCACCCTCAGGATTGCTCCTGCTGCTATTTATTCCTACTTTATTATAAAGTGTCCAGTGTGGAATATAAGACTTAAGTGCAGCCAAGTTCATAAAGCTTTTGGAGCTCATTACATGGATGGCAGTACAGCAGTGCAGAGCATCGCTGTAAATTTGAATTTCCTGCCGTATGTTTTCTAAATGCCAATATAAATAGCCCAGGAAATAATAAAATGAATAAAACACACGACTTCATTCGAGTTCCATTTGGAAAGACAGGGTGTGAAATGAAGAGTTCTGTTCTCCAGGTGGTGATCTCCATGCATAGTAGAGTGTTTGTCCTGAATTTCATTGCTTTGGAAAAAAGTCATGGAAACTCTTGATTTAGCTGGCGTTTAATGTGTGTTTCAAATAACTTCTGTGACATAATCAGCTACCCAGGGATTCCAGGAGGGAACTCACAGAGCAGGAAAAGCTTCAGCTGTGGCTGTCCCTGCCCAGCCATTGCTTTGCTGGGTACACAAACCCAACATTCCCAGTCCCACATTGCTGGGGCAGCACCAAGGCTGTAAATCCCTCTCCCTGCTGGGAACAGCAATGCACGAGCCATAGGTAAATATATTCATGTCTGCAGCTATCCATAAATGAAATATCATGGACAGCAGCATTCTCTTGATTGTTATTCCAATAGAAGCCATTTCCTTTGCTTTTTCTTCTTTTAAAAAACATTTTATCTGCTCAGAGCTTTGGCACATGAGCATTCTTGCCTTAATAAAACTCAGTCTCCTTTACATGGATTCAGTGGCTCTGTATTTATAAAATTAGAGCATTAAATAACTCAGACTCTTAAATACTGAGCAGAAAGTCTCAGGGCCACCAGTTTTGCCAGATTCTCTAAAATCCTCAGAAACCATAACCACATTGGGAACTGATATGAAGACTGTTGGCAATGCTTTAAATTAAGTGTTTTTAACATGCTTAACCATGCATTTAATTTAAGCTTAATGAGACAGTTATTGTATGCTGACTAAATACCACGAGCTTATTTAAACATATTTACAGAGATTAACAGTGATGTAATAGATACATATTCATGCCATCATTGGTAAACTGCTAATACCACATTTTTTAATTAATTGGCATCTACTCAATATACAGTGGGGCTCTGCAGAGATTTATTATATTTGGTTTATGTTGATGAAGCACCAACCGGTTTAATGAGGGTTAATTGATCTAGCTAACTATTAAAATACACATTTCCTATTTTGTGGTGATCAGGGCTTAAATGAACACACATCCAAACAACTGGAATTTAGTCTGTGCTTAACAGGATAATTCACCTGCTCACAGGGGGCTTAAATGAGCTGTTGAGTGGGGAGCAACTAAATATTCCAGGAAACAGCAGAGTAAGAAATGAAATTAAAATAAAAAACAATCACAGAAATACCCAGCAATAGGTTGGGCAAGAGAAGCAAAAGCCTTTAGGGCTCTGGAAGTGCCTCGAATGTGGTCAGATCAGGAGTTACTGTTGGTTGCTCCTGCCGAGCATTTCTTGGTGCTGAGATGAATTCTGCTGGTGATGCCACCAATGCCAGCTCGCCATGGACCCCCCACAGCCAGGGGAGGTTCATTTCATCCACAGGATCTCTTTGGAACCATGAACCATGTGCAATGTGCTCACCACAGCCTCCTAATTTTCCATGCTGAGTGTGTGTGCCTAATGGGAAATCTACGAGCATTTTCGGAGCGGTTAAAACACGCTTTCCACTGGTTTTAATTTAATTTTACTTTTTTATGAAGAATCTTAGAGAAAGGGCACAGTGAAAAAGCAATGAAAGCCAAATTGCTGTGCATGAAGTTTCATTTCTGGAGAGCCAGGGAGATTAATTCACTTGGCTGTGACTTGTTCATTACTACCCCAAGCTAACCAAAAAAAAAAAAAAGAAATATCACAGGGAACAGCTCCTCTCTTCCATAGGTTTTAACAGTGCCCTGATCACAGGCTGTGGAGGAGGAAAATATTCTGGTTAATACTCTGACAATGCCACACCTGCACTGAGCAAATTATTCTGATACTGCAGTTTTGTTTGCTGACTCTGATGTGATTGTTTTTCTGGCCATTAGTTTATTTTATTATCTTTTATCTGGACATTTTTCAATGTTCCCCAGCCCAGTGTGAGGATGTGGCACTCACTGATCAGGAGGCTCTCACTCAAGATTTGCTGAATCACTGGTTCTCCCTGATCCACTCTGCCAGGGAAGGGAGTGCAGGAGTTTGTGTGTGTCTGAATTATCAGAAAAAACCCTCTAGGAAGGATAAAAATAATGATGATAAGAAGGAAGTTGAATTATTCTCTGTTGCATTGTCCATGAGGGTGAGAGAGGCCTATAAAAGATCAGAGGTGATATCCTGACACAGGGACATCCATGAAAATATTCTGCCAGGCCTTTATTTGACACTTAGTTTGCCTGTTACAGTTTACAGCGGAACTTCATAGCATCCATTTATACGGCTTACATTTTTTAATGATTCTGAATTCTGTGGTGAACCTTTTTTTTTTGAGGGGAAAAGATTAACTCTTAAAAAGCGACATGGCATTTTATTCTGAATCAAAAGCCTTTTCTTTGAAAACGGCTTAATTAACATTTCCAGGTTCATAACATTTTCATTTATTCTTCTTTTTTTGTTGTTTTTAAATGGTTTTTTAAGTTTTCCAGTGATAGTGATAGAGGTTTCCTAATGTATTAAAAAAACACAGAGTGTGCCCAGTGGGATCTGCAGTCTGATTAGCTTTCAGTTTGAAGCTGAACGAGGAGATTAAGCAGAGAAGGTCTGCCATGCTATTAAAAAGAAAACCTGATTTCTTCTAGCCATTAGCTAGTAAAATGAGTACAGCTGTCAGCAGAATGGCTAAATATATTGCACAGTGAAGATTAGCAGGTAAATATTGGAAAATTATGCAAGTTTTGGAATGTGTGAGGAGCTGAATTCTGCTCTCAGGGGTTACTTTTAAAGCTGGAGTTGTGATACTGCAACCCACAGGTTTTGGGATTGTCTTTGAAGAGCCTCTTTGTACAGGGTTTCATCCAGCTCTTGGCACAGTGGGCTCTGGTCCTTGACCAAAACTCCAAACTTGTGCCACAAAAAATAACAAAAATAAAATTCTAATCCCACTGGATCCCACGAAGCAGCTCCAAATTTATATTTGGAATTTAGTGCCCTGTGGCTCCACCCCAGTGATTCACCTCTGCTTTTTCCCCCAAAGACTTCCCAAAGCCTTTCCCAAGGGGTGAAGTGCTGCTTCTCTTGGCTCTGCCCACTGGGCCTCTAAACATTTGAAGTTGTAAAAGCTACAATATCTCCCCTCAAAAATGATGAGTGTCCAGCTCTTATTTCCAGCCTTGGATTTTCCAGTGTTTTGGATACATTTCACCAAGCAAAGGGTCTGAAAAGCAACTTCCAGAACGTTTTCCATGAAGGCAAAATGCAGTTCTGGGTCTGAATTAAGCACAAGTCGTTCAACCAGCTCATCCATTTCTCACATTCCTGGGGATTTGCACCTCTGTACTCACATGATCAGAAGCTGTTGTGTCCCTGCTGGAATCCATTCCCCTCCAGGACAGAGCAGCTATTGAACACAGCCTGCTTGACGAGGATGTCGTCGAGCAAAATGCCATGAAAAAACAATTTTCTCCCTGCAAAGCAACTGCTTATCTCAGACAGCATCAAATCAGAAATGAAATCAGGGAACAGAGGGGTGAATCCAATTAGAAAAGAGGTGGTGTGGGAAGTCCTGGCAGAGGAAGGGCAAGTGGCAGATAGGGATGTGGTGGGGATGAGAGTTTCCAAATGCACTTTTAGACCCCAAAATAATATATTTAAAACATCAAAAGGATCATGCAGGTTTTTAGACTGGAGAAGAAAAGGAATAGAATATACTTTATATAATATATATTATATGTTTATTTTTATAAATGTAAGTTTGTATAGATGCAAGTAGATGCAAAAATATTTTTCTTGTGTACACATAGCCATTTATGAATTCACACACACATCCCCAGAGATGTAAACAACCACACAAACTGTTCAATATCTACCTTTTTCACACCTTTGCAGCATTAATTTGATCTGTTATATTAGGCCCCATCTCATCTTTAACTTGACTTGGTGCCTCTTTTCTGCCCATGTTGGTGTAGCTGAGAATTGTTTAAACACTGAATCTCAGACCTGGGGGCTGTGGGACCGTGCAGAGGTGCAAAGCAAAGTGACAGGAAGCAGATGTTTAAGTTCACCAGCATTAGCAAAGCTCCTGAAGCCTGAGGATAAGTGTGTGTTTAAAACCCATCGAGTTGCATCAGATGGAGGTCCAGAGCTGAAGTTAAGCAGATGTTTTGGGGAGCAGGGCTGGACAGGTGATGCCACAGCACAAGAATTAAACATTTGTATAGTGAGAGCAGCCTCATTGCCTAGGAAGGTTTCTAGTAGATGTGTATTTATTTATTTCCCTGCAAAGCATTTTTTCTTTCATACAAAAACTTTTTCAAGCTGGAAATCCAAAGCAAACGTCATTAGTCTGATTTTCTAATCGAGTACTTGTGAGTGAGAGGAAACTGGCTCTGCCCATGCTGAGTTAGTTCCTTTCCCCCAGCTTTTTTATCCTCACCGAGGAGTCCAAGGGTTAAGCCATCCCAACATGCCTCACTCTCAATTTATAAACCAGAAAATCTTCCATAAATCAAAAGTTACAAACAGACTTTGTAATGTCATAACTCTTGTGACGGCTCTGCCTTTGATTGATTCCTATACATACATTCTGGCTGATTACCATAATGTGTTCTTGTGGGACAATTCCAGCAGGGCACAGGGAAGGAGCAAGGAAAGAAGTAAATAACAAATGGTCCTGACTCCTCCTCATCGAGAGTGATTTCAGTCCAATGTTCCATCATATCAACTGGGAAAGAGAGTCTTAGGGTTTAGGCAATCAATTACAGATCTGTGTAGAGGCAGACACAATCATTTCCCTGATTGTCACCAGTCTGGAGCAGTGACACAGGGAAGTGATCCATCAGTCTATTCCCAGTGACAATCAGAGAAAGATGGCAGACACTTGGACACTCACAGGCCCCTGGATTGGCTGGCTGGCCAGATTGAAAAATAGCTGGATTTCAAACATAGCTCAACCTTTAAATACCTCTGCTGGAAGGTTTCAGACATTCCTAGAAAACATTTAGAGCTATTACAGGAGTCTCTCCCATTACAGTGGGTGGTGAGGAGAGTAAACCTGCCTTGAAGTGCATTAGAATAGATGGAGTGAAGTAACCACTGTTCAGCCAGGAATATCAAAGTCCCTTCTGATTTGCCAGCTTTGCTTTTCCTTTGCTTTAATGCTGTGCTTTTAATAGGCAGTCTGTTGTTTTTTAAGCAAAGAACAGAAAATTAGCTCATCTTTGATCAGATATTTAGAATTAGATTTAGGGGGCATTTGCTCTGTTGCTTAATGCTGCTTTTTCCTCAGTGTACAGGGTGTGATTTATATCAAAAATCACCAGCAAGGTGCAAAGTGGGGTCAGTTCAGCAACCTGAGAAATCTCCTCATCTGATAACTTTAAAACACTGTCAGAGCCCTACAGAAAAGCAACCCACACCTCACTGGGCCCTTAGTAACCAGCTGGCTTCAGACTTCATGTGTTTATTGGTTTCTTCTTATAGCAAAATCCTTTTAAAAAAAGAGAAATCACCCAGTGATGGTTTGAAAGAGCAGCCCCAGAGCAGTGGAGAGCTGGCTGCAAGCTTGGGATGATGGAGAAGCAGCAGCTGTCCACACCCAAGAGTTGGATGAGTGATTTTCTGGAGTTGGGAACTTCCCAGGCACATCTCCCTCCACTCCTCCCCTTGCAGCCCTTCACTGGATAACTCAGAATCCAAACTTACCCTGCAGGCAGAGCAGCTGAGCCTGTGGGGACTGTGCAGGGATGTGTCCTCCTCATCCTCATCCTGCTCTGTGCCCTCACCTCCTTCCCAAATCCTCACTAGTGTTGGGTTTTAAGGCTGAACTCTGACAGAAGAGATGCTGTGCTTAGGCCGGGGGAAAGTGAATCCCCCCTGAAGGCACAGGTAAATTAATTCAGGGAAAATCCTGCCCCTGGCAGATCCTGGGAGGTGGAGAAATGGGAGCTCTGCCAAGGCTGGGAGTGAGGAAGAAGCTGCTCCCAGGCTGCTGGAGTTGGGTTTTTATGCTGTATCCCTCCAAAGGACACATTTTGGGCAGCCCAGGGAAGGAGGGAGGCTCAAGGAGTGTTTGGTCCTCTCACCCCTAAGCTTCTGTGGGGGGACGAGATGCTCCCACAGGGCTTTGCTCAAAGGAGCCTCTCTTATCTGCCTGATGGCTCCTTGTGGCCTCCAGCACCTCCCCTGGTGCTTCTGCTGCTCCCAAAATTGACACCCAACCCCCCAGCAGGACATGTTGGGTCAGCCTCACCTCTCTCCTCCATGGACAGAACATGCCAAGCCGTGTTTGGGATATTTAGCATTGTCCTGAGAGATGTGTATTGTCCTCAAGCATCCCAAACACAGGGAAACGTCACATTTTGGTGGCTTTTCAGGTGGAAAAGGCACGAAAACCAAAATCTGGGAGCTCACATTAAAATGTACCCAGGCCTCCTTTCTAGGACACCTCTGATAAACTTCTTGGATAACATTAGTCTGACGGCAAAATGTATAAAATAGGATTTATTATTAATTCATGAAGAGCTTTGATATCTTATCTATTGCTCTTCTCTTGTGATGATTTTTAATGTCATCACGGTTTTTAATTTTGCATGAAACCCATCGTTGTCTGTTTTCATTTGTTTGGTAAACCTTGTCTGTTTTATTAAGAAAATCCTGAGGCTTCTGCGGGTGTTTCTGCAACAATAAGAATAAAGAAATATTAATAGCGATTTCTTTCTAGCTCAAAGCAACATTAATTTCAGCACTATATTAGGAGGATTTTATTTTTTATAATTTCTCATCCTAGGGAAATATACTTCCCATTCCCAAAATCCAGTAATCCAAATGATGAGTGAAAAATCCTCAGTGTCCTAAGATCTTGTGCAAACCTTAATTTACCTTTTATTTACTGTGTGTGCTCCTGCAAGCCAATAGGAACCATAACTCCATTTAGATAATAATAATCAAATTATCCAAACCTGGGAGAACATGCTTTATAGATTTTGGTCTAAATTTAATACAAAAATGCAGTAGTCCTTGTTTGGAAGAGTTTATTAAGGGTTAGCAAAGAAAAAGCTTTTTCAATAGTCTATAACTCTCTAATGGCCTTTTTCAAATAAAATGGGAAAGAATTTGCAAAGAAACCTATATCAGTGAGCTGCAATTGTAACATTACAGTACAGGTCTATAAATCTTGACATGTTCAGAAGATTGCCTAAACCAGCAATACAATCTGTCCAAACCTCATTGTCTCCACGACCAGCCAGACTCATTTTAAGAAATGTATGTGGTCTTCAACCTAATTTTATCACCTTCATTTGTAAACTAGTCAATCAATCAAAGCATCCTGTGAGTCTAAATAGAAAAAGGAGTGCATTTTCATGCATTTCCAGACAGCACAGTCAAAAATTAATCTCCACTTGATCAGACATTCCTTGCCCTCATCTCAATAGACCATCATTAGGGTCAGCAATGTATATTAAAAATAGAGTTGCAGGGAACTGTGTGCTGGGGATTCTTTGCAAGGCACCTGCAGCCAGATCTGCCAGCTCAGGGCTCCCCCAGAGACAACGCTGGGCTCACCCAGCAAAGAGCAGCCTCAAAATAAAGTTAGAAATAGGAAGAGCAGAATTAACTGAGAATTCTCATGCTCCACCAGGTGTTTTTTGCACCCTGAGCACAGGGAGTAACAGCTTGGTGGGATGAAAAGTGGGATTTCAGAGACCCCCATCTCATCATCTCTCTTCTGTTTCGTATCTGCAGAGATTACTCTTAAACATTTTGTGTTTGTGTGAGATGAGGCCGGGGCTGGGCAGGTTTGTGCTGGGGATGGGCAGGGGATGTGCACTGTGCCCCAAAGCCAAAATTCCTGCTTTTCCATGAGGGAACTCCTGGCCTTTGTCACTGGGCAGGTTGGGTGAGGTGCTGTCCTGTGGCTGTGGGACTGACCCCTCCTCTCCCTTCCTGCTGCTTTGCTCACCTCAGGCAACACTGAGAAGCCAGGGAATGCTGGAATGGGGCTTGTAGGGGTTTCCAGTTGGAGCTGGAGTTCCATAAAAACAGCAAAACCACCAAACTGCCCGTGGGGACCTGTCTGAGCAGCCCCAGGAGCTGCTCTGGCTGAGCTGGGGCTCTTGGGGTGGAACAGGTGAGGGAAATATTCCCCAAAACTGCCAGAGCTGTGCCAGGGAGGGCAGCAAACTGGGCTGGGCAGTGCTGGAGGGCACAGCACATCTTTGGTTTGTTTGGGAGCATAAGAAATATTCCAAAACAGGAGCTGTGGTGTCTGAGGTTGTCTTTCCACCTTCCAATCCTGGTTTTCTCTGGCTGCCTTCCCCTGCAGCTGCCACCTCCCTGGACAAAACAGCATTTTAGGATATTGAGCAGCAAGGATGTGGCAGGCAGGGGTGATTGCCTGCCCTGGGCTCTGCTAAGTGAAGCTGAAGGGGTTTGTGATCTTAAACTGAACTTTCTGAGTGGAAGCAGAACTACAGCAGCAGTTCCAGTTCCTCAGCTGAGGAAGAGTTGTTTCCTTGCTCTGGGGAAATGGTGCAGTCCCATGGCAGTTGGGTTTTTTCTCCAATTCTTGATTTGCAGCACGAAACCCTTCTCCAAACACATCTCAAAGAATGGCAGTGGTAGAAAATATCATTACAGCAGCAATGGCAGCACTGACCAGAAGAATGAATTCTTTATCTGAGTAAAGACTCCCTTTTTTCCCTGGCTGATGAACCTTCTGAGATGTTTAAACATCCAACCACAATAGGTCAGGACCTATCTTGAAAGTGGCAAGAGGAATCTGAGCTCCCACCACACCCTTTGCCTCCTGTGAGGTGTGTGTGTCCCATTGCCTCAGGATGGGGTCACTGCAGTCCTGCTCAGGTCCTTGGTTCCCTGGGAGATGAGTTTGGGACACACCCAGAGCCCTGCAGGGCACTGGGAAGACACCAAGCAAATCCAGGTGAAAGCTGAGCTGGATTCAACCATCTGATGAGCTCAGGCTGCAGAAATGGTTCTTTATCCTTGAATTTTTCTTGGAAAACACAGGATTTCAGGGAATCAATGATATCCTCTACTTATAATTTAGAGGAGAAAGAAATTCATCTTCCAGTGGCTCTGCCACAACCTGCAAAACCTTCTGAAGTGGCTGGGGAACCCTTTCCCCAGAGGTTTTTCCTCCTGCAATTAAAGCCAGAGCACAGAGGGTGTCAATCCTTTGGGGACAGGGCCCTGAGCTGCTGCTGGGGTCCCCTCAGCTCGGTGACAAGCAGCTGCTGGCTCCGTGGTGGCTGCTCTGGGAGGATCACATCGATGATTTGGGGACCCTTGGCCATCTGCTGGTGACAACCTCAGAGCCGGGGACAGGAGGAGGCAGTGTAAGCACCGTGTGGGGAGCTCAGGGGTCAGACAGCGATTCCTGATTCACACCAGCCTCGGCAGTTCCGTGGCAAAGGCTGAGCAGCAGAGGAGCTTCCCCACACAGCACCACAGCCAGGTGAGGTTGGACATCACGGATCGAGGAGGAGCTGCAAGACAGACCCAGAACTGAAGATCTCCCAAAACTTCGGGAATTCAGAAAAAAATTACCCGACACTTCCCAGGTTTATTACTCCATAACTCCTGACTATCAGGCTTGGCAAGAACAATACATTGAATTTCCATGGAATATTCAGAGACTTTAGAGCTGATTCCTCTTCTTTTCAAGTATTTTTTCCACAAGGGGTCATTGCAGAGCAGAGCAAGGATGACTTAAAAACGAGGTGATTCTTTCCTTTTCTAAGGTGAAGTAGACATTTAGATGCAATTATTTTAACTGGGATTGTTAACAGCATTGATTTGTAGCTGAGAAACACCACAATGCCATAATAATAATAATAATAATTTGGTTGGTATTCGTGTCAACTCCATTTAGACTGAGCAATGTTTTAATTTAACTAGTTTCAACGAAATAAAGAGCCAGTCCAGTGGGGGGAAATATGGAGATTTGCCTCTGTGTATAAATGAAGCATTTAAAAATAAATGTCAATTTCCATGTGGTAATTGGGATAAAAGAAGAAGACTGAAGAGGAGTTGTTTCTGAACTGAAATTAAATCCAGCCCTGGAACCTCTACAGAGAAGATGAGAAGCAATTCTCAACCATCAAACCACTGTTGACTCCCAGATAACTGCCTAAGCTTCTGTTTCTTTTCTCATTCCTTTTGTTTGGCAAATAAAGCCTTTTCAATAATTCAGGCAAATGGCTTGATAAATACAAATAATTGAGCAGATTAAGCTTAAAAATAAAAACATGTTTTATCATATGTAACTTAAGAAGTAATCATATAATTAATGGGTGAAAAACAGAGAGAAAGATTGCCAGAGATTAAGATTAAGCCCTGCAGAAGAGAATGTTCTAACTAGAAATTGGTTTAATTAATAGCACATTTTACATAATGATTACAGTGTAATTGCGCTGACTAGCAGAGTGTCATTAAATATATCCATGCTCCTTTACAACACCCTAAGGCTAAAAATAATGAGTTACATTGAAAATCACTATGCAACAGGTTCATAAATAACATTTAAGCCTATACAAGGCGAATACTTATAAATAATAAATATTTGCCTTTTGTAATTTTACCCCTTCTCCCAAAATGTTCATCAGACTCAGAGCTGTTATGCAGCAACAGCTGCTCCTCAGCTCCAAAAAGGATGACATCATAAAGCTGATAACTTTTTAATCTGGAGCTTTTCTCTGATGTATCAAGGGGCTCCAACAAACCCAGGCTGGATTTCCCATCAGTGCTGGGCTGACATTTGAAAACCCCCCAAATGGGCAGAGCTCAGTCACTGAGGCAGCCATGGCAAAAGAAATGTCTCCAATGGCAAAAGAAAGCAGGAAAAAAACCTTCATCCAGGACAGGGAAATATTCTGGAGTTCCAGCCTTGCTGCCCCAGGGTCATCCCAAGGCAGGACTTGGGGGGAATCCCCTTCTCCAGGGGGAGAATTGGGGTAATAACTCAGCTTTTAGGGGAAAAACTAAACCTCTTGGAGGCCAGAGGTTTTCCATGCTCTGTGTGTGATCATCCAGACCCACAGAGCTGGATTTTGGTCTCTAACTAATCAGTATTAGGAATAAAAATGAATAAATGTCACCTGAGTTGAATCCATGTGGGCTGGATGCTGCAGCCACAAGGCTTGGGGCACCTGAATGGCTTCAATGCACAAACAGCTTTTTACACTTTTTAATGGTATTCTCATCATATTTTTTTTGTATTCTTATCCTTCTTGTTATAAAAGTAGGTTTTGTAGTATTAAAGCCAGAAAATTCAGATTGCCTGAGCACTGATGAAACAATGTGAGCACCTCCAGTGAAAAACCAGAAGAAAACCATGGGAGAAATGTGATAATTCATGGGAAGGATTCTCTGGTTTTGGATGACATAAAATCCAGTTGTCTGTTATCATTTATGTTGGTTTTTCTCTGCCACCACAATGAACACCTGTAAAATTTCCTCGTCCCAGTCAGACATTTTCCCCCTTTTTTTCCTGAATTTATCAGGAATTATTAACATTCCTGCCCACAGGAAAATGACTCCTTTTCCTTCTTATCCCAAGCACTGTGCAGAAGATGAAACTCTAGGTGGATTTGGAGAGTTTGGTGAAGGAAAACAATGTTAATTTTAATGGANGTAATTGCGCTGACTAGCAGAGTGTCATTAAATATATCCATGCTCCTTTACAACACCCTAAGGCTAAAAATAATGAGTTACATTGAAAATCACTATGCAACAGGTTCATAAATAACATTTAAGCCTATACAAGGCGAATACTTATAAATAATAAATATTTGCCTTTTGTAATTGAAGAAAAAATGACAGCCTTCCTTTCCCACTACCCTGTAGATTGTCATGTTATAATGCTGAAAAGATTTTTCCCCCTTGCGTTCTCGAGAAGCTCTTGAATAATTGATTCAAATGCTAATATTCCACATAGTCTGACTTTGAGGAACAAATATTCCTACATAAAGAATAAATGCCAAGCTGCTTATTACCAGCTTGGTTTCACTTTGCATGGTGCAGTCCCCAAAAAACTCTCACACTCTATTACACATGTCAGGTGAAGTTAGTGGCCAGATTTCCTGCCAGAAGAGTTGCATTATATATATATATATATATATANAGTATTAGGAATAAAAATGAATAAATGTCACCTGAGTTGAATCCATGTGGGCTGGATGCTGCAGCCACAAGGCTTGGGGCACCTGAATGGCTTCAATGCACAAACAGCTTTTTACACTTTTTAATGGTATTCTCTTTCTATTTTTTTTGTATTCTTATCCTTCTTGTTATAAAAGTAGGTTTTGTATTCTTAAAACCAGAAAATTCATACTGCCTGAGCACTGATGAAACAATGTGAGCACCTCCAGTGAAAAACCAGAAGAAAACCATGGGAGAAATGTGATAATTCATGGGAAGGATTCTCTGGTTTTGGATGACATAAAATCCAGTTGTCTGTTATCATTTATGTTGGTTGTTCTCTGCCACCACAATGAACACCTGTAAAATTTCCTCGTCCCAGTCAGACATTTTCCCCCTTTTTTTCCTGAATTTATCAGGAATTATTAACATTCCTGCCCACAGGAAAATGACTCCTTTTCCTTCTTATCCCAAGCACTGTGCAGAAGATGAACCTCTAGGTGGATTTGGAGAGTTTGGTGAAGGAAAACAATGTTAATTTTAATGGATTTTCCATGGTAGCAGGGCAGATCATTGGGAACATATCCTGATTTTCTGCAGGAAACTGCATTTACATCACTGCTGACTTTTTACATCGCTGTTGACACTGTCTTTTCTTTATTTCTTATCATTTTTACAGCTTCCAGCATCCCATGGGGAACTCCAGAGCCCACAGAAAGTGCAAAAAGGCAGGAATGGACTTCCAGTGGGAATTTGGGCTGGGGAGGCTGGAGAAAATCTCCTTCCATCTCACAGCAGAAATTCCTTGGTCACATCACTCAGCCCTGCTGGGAGCTCGGGGAGGTGAGAAGTGTCACTAATGCAGGTATGATCTTTAAAATTATTAGGGTAAATTAATTAAGGTATTAAAAGAGAGAATGAAGGCATAGACTATTTAATTCTAATAAAAAAGTGTTTCTTTGGAGCCCCGTCCAGAGCCAGTGGATATCACAATCCTGTTAAAAAAATTATTTTTATTATTATTATAGGAAAAAAAAACCCAACAGAGATGCTTTTTGCAACAGAAAAAGGAATAAAACTCCTGGAGATTTAAAAAGTTTGAATTTGCTTAGCTGCAGTGAAGACAAAACACATCCCCAAAAGTACAAAAGGGCAGAATTTAATGGGAGAGGAAAGGTTAAGAAAGATGAAGAAAAAATCCCTTCCCCTGTTTATTCACTGCTGCTGGGCAATAATATAATTTTCAGTCTCACGTCTCTATTTCAGACCACATATGGCAGTAATATTGGATGTTCACCATCACAGCTTAACCATGACTAAACAGCTTGATGAATGTCATGCATCTTATCATCATACATGCATATTTTTAAATATAATTCACTTTTGATCTGCACCCTTGTGCAGTGGTGAATGAAAACAGTTAAGATTTCTTCCACTGTCTGCCTTTAAATGTATTAAACAGCCCTGCTGTCAATAGATTATATTCTTGTACAATGATAATAGCCCAAAAAACTAAGAGGCCTTGTCAGGAATTGCAGTTGTCACAGTTTGATGCAAATGATTTTACTTGGTGTTCATCTGCTGCACAATCATCTCATAATCTGGATATACATCACAGCATGACATGTAAATTTCCTGCTACTCTGCTTTCATTTCCAGAGGCAGCAATCAAATGAAAACCATTCAACCTCACCAAAATGTATAAATAATTTTCATTCAAACATATTAACAGTCAAAATACGAGAATTTATCACAGAGCACTAGGCCTTTTAAGAAGCAATAAAGACTTTACTTTTTAAGCTTATTTCTACTTAGAAAAGTAATATGAACAGTAACTTGTGGTTTGAAAAAGGGGAATTTAAAAGTCCACACACAGCACCAGATCTTCAAACTTAAGTGTGTTGGTGCTGCTTTGCTCCAAGTTTTTCTTGGGAAAAATTAGCCTAGAAGAGGGTTGGGAAAGGGGGAATAAGGGGGAATATTCAAATGACTCCTTTCCCCTCAGATTTGCCCCATAAAATAAATCTGAGTATTAAATCCAAAGAGCAGAAGATACAATGCTGTGTCACTGAATCTGTGATACAGCAAAGAAGATTCCCTGTATTTTATTGACTCAATTTCATTTCTACTCTAGATCAGTTTTTAATTTAGCTGAATTTAAGGGGTTTTTTTTTAATCCATCAATTTCTAAAGGGGCTGTTACAAGCACGAACACCCTCCAAAAAGGCCAGTTTTGAAATGCATCCAGTGAAATTCAAAAATACCAAACAAGGATCAGGTTGAACTCCAGTGGTACTAGTGTCAGCTGTCAAATCTCTCCTTTCTGATCTCCTTTTGCTCTGGTGGGAGCTGTCCCTGCCCATGGAAGGCATGAGATAATCCTTAATGTCCCTTCCTACCCAAACCAAGCTGGGATTCTGGGCTGAAGGTACCAACTGGAAAAGGGGAATATTTACCCTGTGGGCTGTGGGGAGAAGGGAGTTGGGAGCATTTTCCAGCTGCAGCACCAGTGGGGAGTGGTGCTGGTGGTTACTGGGAGCACTGGGGCACTCCAATGGGGTGAAATATGGGTAAAATCAGCCTCCACTTATTGCTGAAATGAGCCTTTTTTGGGTGATTTGCCCTCCTTCCCAAGCCACCCCTCCCTGTCACTGCACCCCCAAATCCACTGAGCTCCCTGGAGCCCATCACCTGCCAAGGAATGCAGGAACAAAGGACACCTCGCTGTTCTTATTAATGGTAGTGCTGAAAAAAATTGCTGCCTCCCTAGAAATTGGGTGCTTTTTTTTTTTTGAGAAACAGGTAAAAACTGCAAAGATGACAGTTTTTCCCATTTTTCCAGTGAGTGTGTCTGAGGAAGTAGAAGTGCAATAACCTGGGGTACAGCAGGCTCAGCCATTTGAAATAAAACTTTGCAGTACTAATGTTTTTGTAACTGCTTTCATATTGTAATGATATTTTTCCAAGCACTGGTTTTATTTGATCTTAAATACCTTTTTGGGAAAGTCCAGTGAGCTGACTCTAATAAAATCATGCTATTGAAAAAAGGTTTAAGTGGAATGTTCAGAATAAATTACAAAACTGCATGCAAGAATACCAGCTAGTGCTGCAATAAAAATCTGGAAATGAGGATTCTTGCAATATATTTTAAAGAAGTAGTATACTTTTTTTTTTTGTTCATTTTTTTCACAGAATGTTTCATAATAGAAGGCCTTCATAACATGAAAGGGGGTGAATGAATAACGAATGAATAAACTGCCAAAGAAATTGCATTTTTTAAAAAAAGCCTTCACTTTTTTTTTCCTGGAGCGTATATTTCATATCATTTTCAATAACTTTTAGAAGATAATAGGGAAAGTAATTCTCTTCCATTTTGCTGTACCAAAATACTTGAATTCCATCATACTTAGACTGTCAGATTTCACTCTTTCTCTCACACACACCCCTTTGTATCAGGAGCTGATATCTGGAAAAGGAAAGAGTTGTTTTTAATCCATGTTCTGGCAAGTCCTGAGTCTGTAGCAAAGGAATTCCAGAATTTAACCAAGGCTTTTCCTGGGCTCCCTCTCTCCTGCAGATCCAACAACCAAATTCCTCTGGCTGAGCACAACCCTAGGATTAGGACAGAAAGCATTTACTCCTACACCAGCACAATTTTCTGTCTGACTTCTCCCAGGCATCACCAGGGAATTCCAGCTGTGACACATCTGTATTTGGGATGGCACAGCCCCAACCACAGGCATACCTAGGACTGGTCCCAGTGCATTGAGCTTTGAACCCAGCTAGGGGAGCAAAAACGTGACACAACCCTGACACCGCTGGGTGAGCAGCCCCAGCACCCACAAACATCCCCTCAGGTGCTCAGACCCTGGCTGGCTTTGTGTCAGGGCTGGTCAGGGGTGTCCCCAGGCCATCTCTGAGCTGCTCAGGGACAGGGGGACATCCCTGCCCACAAACATCCCCTCAGGTGCTCAGACCCTGGCTGGATTTGTGTCAGGGGTGGTCAGGGGTGTCCCCAGGTCACCTCTAAGCTGCTCAGGGACAGGGGGGCATCCCTGCCCAGCCCTCCTGGGGCACATCCTGCACACAGCTCACCCAGCCTGATGGAGTGGAGGGCCTGCAGTGACAGGACATTTCAACAGGGTTCTGCTGGAGGATGGGGATGCAGGTGACAGCATGACAGGCTGCAAGGAGGGACATGAGCTTAGAGATGAATCCATGGCAGCCACAGTGCCAGGCCTGCTCTGCTCTTTGCATTTGAAGAAGTTGACATGAACAAGTTGCCTCGTTGAACTCTTCTTCCACTTGGACTCTCTGCTGGATCCATGTAGAGGATGTCAGGTGCTGAGGAAAGGAGGAGCCACACAAACAGCTCCTGGCTGAAGCAAAAGCTGCTGCTTGAAATGTCTGATCTGCTGGAGGAGAGGAGCTGGTGCTGGCAGGGGTCACCTGGAATGCCTCTGTCTGTGGTCACATGTGAGGAGCAGAAGATAAAGCCATTTACTCAGCTCTGAGGGCTTGTGACTCGTGGGCTGTCCACCAGCCCAGTCTGCAGGGGGAAACATGAGAAGAATCTTCTGAGAATGGTTTAATTGCTGTTTAATTGCAGCCTGTTCAAAGCTGCTGGGCTGTCCTGTATCTCAGTGCCTTCACCAAAAACTTAAATCCTCTTTATTCGTGATGGCTTTGTGCAATCTGCTCAAACACCTTCCAGAAAATGCAGGGAGAAAGGAATAATTCAGAATGAGATTCCTTCCTTTTCCTAATCTTCATCCTTCAACCTGAACATCCACCACTTCAAACCCCACCTGTGCCATTGCTTAACAAACCCTTTCCTGTCAGTTTTCCCTAAAATCACACTTCTCCTATCAGAATGAAACCTGAACCCCAGTGATTCCCTGGCCAGGGCCCTGCATGCTGGCAGGGTGTAATGTTAATGGAACAAAACCAGGAATAAGGATTAAATTGAGGCCAGGTCTAAGTCTCGAGTGGAAATGAAAGCAGGAAGATGGAAAGGATGGACTCAAGCTGTTGTAGGATGCACTGCAGTTGATACCAGGGGTAAGGGCATCAGAGGGAATTCTCATCCATCTCAGGGCTTTGTCTGCCTCATTGCAGAAGTGTTTGCTCAAAACTAGATTAAATTAAAAATCAGGAAGGCAGGGAGGGAACATGGATTCAGGCAGAGCTGGGGGCCAGCAGTCCTGGCTGGGCTCAAACATTGATCTGAGGGGTGAGAGCAGATGTGACACTGCCAAAGGAATGGGAAATCACATCTGTGACTGGCCTGCTTCACATCTGTGCAGCTGCTCAGGAGCACGGGCAGCCAGACAGAAATGTCACCATCACCATAACAACAGAGTCCTCGTTCTGTTCCCTGGCTCCTCAGCCCTGTTTGCCACTGTTTAGAATTGTTGTGGCAGAGAGTAGTAATTTCTTAATTGTGTCTGTCTACTCCAGGAGAAATCAGTGTGTATAAAGACAACAAAAATGCCATTTAAAGGCACGACTCTAGTAACAAGAATTTGAGATTATCAGGTTTGGTGCTATTTTATGTTGAGATACATCAGGCTGAAGCTCATGAACTCAGACCTGATTCCACTACTGCTGCTTTTCTAAGTCAGTTAATTCTTCATTCATCCTCTTTCCAAAAATTTAAATAAATTTATTTCCTTAGCACATCGAAGAGCTTTAAACACTGATTTATAAAATGGACATGAATCATTTTAATGAATAAAATAATTGCTCAGAATTTTCTGAGGCTTGATGTGCACCCTGCAGCTGCTGAGCTCTGGCCAAAGCATATTCAGTGGGAAACAGGAATTTGAAATATTGCACCTCCAAGTTCTGATGGCAAAGTCCCACCAGGAAAACCTCTGGGTGCCAAGAGAAGCAGCAATTTTCTTTGTGGAGCAGCCTTGCAATGTCCAATTCTAACTCACACTTTTTTAATGGGGAATAAATACCTTCTCCACAAACTTCACTGACCACTCATTTTTTTATTTCTGTAGCTTAAATATTTTTCCTTCATCTCCAGGAGGGGAAGGAGCCAGTGCATTTCATGCTGCTGTCCCCCAGATATTTTGCCATCCAATTTGGGCACTCCAGGAAGAATTTGCAGCATCACAAGCTGGAAGCACTGAGGAGTCCAGAGCTGCTTTCCTGAAGACCAGTATTTTTTGTTGCCTTCTGCCCAATTCATGCAGAAACCAATCCAGGTGAGCAAGACCTTATATCCATGCAGAGCCATGGTCAGCATGAGTGGGATCCCTCAGCCTTTCCCAGATCATTTCAATTCCAGGATGAGGCTCTCCAGGAAATCAGAATCACAGAATTGTTTAGACTTGAGAGCCAATATGACAGAAGAATAATAATAATAAAAAGAATATCCCACCACTGGAGTGGTGTATGCAGAAAGCAGCATTTTTATACCATCAGCCATCTCTGACATATCATAGATGATCAGATATAAATTCACACAGAAACCCCTGCTTCCTGCATATTAATTATACTAATCACATTAATTACACTATAACCCTTGGGTGGGAAATATGCTTCTGTGCACACAGTATACCAAAAGTTCATTATTAAAGTTGCATAATGAAATACACTGAAATTAAGGAAAAGGTGTGGAAGTTTCCTGGGAGATGCTGGATCAAATCTCTTTTGCCTCCTTCAACCCCTGTTACCTCATCCCCTCATTATGGGTTTTCCATAGGATGCCTGCCTGAGGCAAAACAGAGATTTAACTTGCTCTGGAGGTGACTTGGAGTTGTTTTCTTCAGGATTCTTTAATGTGCACCCTGAATAATGTTCTATTCATTTAGGGCTTTGTCTTTTCAGAAACACTTGTGGACTTTCCTGAGGTTTTTTTTTTTTGTCTTAAAGAAAACAAAAAGAAAACAATTTGGTAGTGCCCTGCTGAGGGCTGTGAAGTGATGACCCCACAAAAATCAGAGAGGAAATACCTGCAGTATTTTGTAGTAATAGTTCAAGGGCAAGTTGGAAGGGGCTGGAAGCAACCTGGGATAGTGGAAGGTGTCCCTGTCTAGGGAATGAGATGATTTTGGATGATGAGATGATTTTGGAGGTCCTTCCAAGCCAAACCAGTCTGGGATTCTGTGAATTGTGACCTGTCAGGATGCACATGACCAGTGTAGGGGCAAGTTTTCTGCCCAAAATATTCCCTTCTGCAAGTATCCCAGATCTTATTTCAGCATCTAGGGGAAGTTTTGTTCCAATGGGCCTGACTTTTCTGGCTCAGGCAGAGCTTGAGGAAAGGGATCACATGACACATGCAGCAGCTGTGAAATTGGTGACTGACACTATTCCCAGATTTGATCCATTTTACCCCAATCCAGCTTATCCTTGGAGCAGACCTCAGTCTCCAGCCATCCCTCTCTCATTCCCCCGTGCCAGAAAATTAAACAGCTTCCCTCAATCCCTTGGGAGAGGGGCAGGATCAGCTCCTGGAGCTCGAGGGACAATCCCTTCACTGGGTTTTTCAGCTGAGTCTCTGGACCTGGCACTACCTGAAGCTTTTGGAGCAGCGATCATGGAGCATCCAAGCTGGATCTACGCCCAGCATAAGTGGAATCTTCATGAAATTGAGAGAGATTTAAATGCCTCCTGAGCTTCTGGAGACTGATTATTTTTTTCCAAAAGCTTGTAACTCAACCAACTTTAGATGGGCTTTTGTGGGAATGCCAGGACATATAC
>VXBB01021893.1:150829-188598 GCA_013399915.1 Illadopsis cleaveri
AAAAAAAAGGCACGACAGTCAAGTCCATCTTGTTTCCAGGTTAATTTGGGTTTCTGTGGTTGGTTTCCACATTATTGAAGCCACCCATGTGATCTCTGCTGCCACTGCCTGACCCGCTGTGACAATCTGCGGAGAAACCGTGGGGCTGGCGGCTCAATGGCTGTGACTTTACCAGCATCGCTCTGGGCCCGGAATCAATTCTCTCTGTTTACAGACCATTTCACAGCCCTTTACCTGCAACATCACTTGTGTCAGTCCCATAAATACTTCGGTGTATATAATGCTTGAATTAGCATAATGGTTCAGGCACAGAGCTTTAAGCACAAAGAAGGACATGTCAACATGTTCTCTTCACTTAAGCAATTAAGAGCCATTATGCTGCTTCAGTGGAAATATCATCAAGGTTAAAGACAATCCCAAACACCCCTCTAACCTTTTTATTCTAAGTCTAATAAATGAGGCATAGAAATTGAAATGTTAGTAAACAGTGCTACTTGCAAGCTCTTTTTGGATCATGTTTAATCAGAGCTCTCATTCGCCCCGCGAAGTGTGAGGGGCTGGGCACGTTCACCACGGGCAGGAGGCACAGGGATTATTCCAAATATTCACCTTTTTGCAAAGCACACCTCTCTGTAGAGGTTTGTTTCGTGCCTTATGGCAAGGTCTGGGTGATCTGATGTGGCAGGGGGAAAGAAAAATAAAATAAATGCAGGCAAAGGCAACGGAGACTGGCTCACACAGAAAAATTCTTGACAAATTCTTTCTTTTTGTGTGAGTATCCGTGTGCACTCTGGTTTGTTGTGGGTTTTTTTGATGTTTACTCCAGGCTTTTTATTTTTCTCTCCATGTTACTTAGGAAAAGGAGCCAGTGGAAATTTGTTATTATAATGGTTTTATTTTTCTTTTAAGATGGCAGCATTCAGCCAAGGCTAGAACAGCTGCTCGTGGGTGATTCTGGTGAGATGCAGCGTGGAGGATCCGGGGCACTGAATTTTCAGGCCTTGATTTTGGGGGTGTGAGCTGGTTTGTTTGCTCTGAATTCATTCTTAATGCTCAGTCCCTTGATTCCAAAGGCTTTGAAAAGTCTTAGGAAAAACTGGGAGAGAAATTGAGCATCTGGAGCAGAGAGAAAGAGAGAAACCCTTGGTAGGGAAAGGCCCAAAATAGAGAGGGCAGAACCCAACAGCACTCCAGCAACTGGGTCTGTTTACCAGACACCCTCCTGAGGCAAATCCTTCTTTTCCTGCATTATTTGGAGTATTTAATGTTTGGGAAACACTTGAGCTCTGTTGTAGGTTCACATAAATGTTGGAGATGATACAACTTTCTTTTATTAATGCTTTGATGAATTTTTAATTTTTTTATTAATGCTTTTATTAAATTTTTAACTAATGTTTGAGTCACTTCCCCAAACCTTGTGGAAGAAGAGAGTGGGTGGGCAGTGTGGGGTGTCTGAAGGCTGTAACAATTGGGTGGCAAGGAGGTGTGGTGGGTAAAATCCAGGAGTTTTGGGCATCCATTGCTGCAGGTGCTCTCCAACAATTCCATGCTCCTTGTTTGCTGCTCTGTCAGCTCTACAGCCTTGAGTTTTCCTATCAGGAATCTCTCAGGACATCTCAAGGCTACAGTGCTGAGTGCTCACAGGATTTCTGGTGGCAGCTCCTTCCTGTCCCCTCAGGAAAGGGACAATGGCCCTGAGCCATCCATCTGGGCATTCCCAGTGGCCACCACACTTTGCACAGTGTCCTCTCCAGTCTTAGAGCTTTTGTTTCCCTTTTTTTTTTTTTTTTTTTTCAGTATATAATTTTTATAACCTTAGAAGANTTTTTCAGTATATTATTTTTATAACCTTAGAAGAGATCAGTTTGAATCACTGATTTCACATTCCAAGAACTTCACCATTCCCCAGATCTGCTGAATTTTGGTGTGGATCATCTCATCCCTCCTGCACCTCAACTGCACCTCTGGGCTGGGAAATGGCTGTTTCACTGCAGCAAAGGTTCAAACAAAGCTCAGCTTCATTTCAACACCATCAGCTTGAGCTGCAGACCCAGAATCTGCCTGACAGGAGGGAATTTCCCCCTTATTTCATGCTCCCCCCTCAGGAGCACCCTGAGAAATTGCCAAATTCCAGCAGAGGTTTCCTCAGAACCAGGCAGGCCTGAAATTAAGTTGGGCTCCCTTTTAAGGACACCCAGCCATGGTAACTTTGTAATTGAGCCATTTTTTTCTGCTCTCCATCAGCTTCCAAAGGAAGCACAAATTGCAGAGGTTGCACTTTAAAACCTGACAATAATAAGCAAACATTTACAGCCTGATTTGATCTGCTCTCCCCCCTCTGCAATAACTTCCACTGAAGGTTGGTTTGAGATCTATGGCAATGCCTGGAGGCTGAGAACTTGATTTTGTTCTTCTCACAAGTCCTGAGCTCTGCAATCTCTCCTGGATATCAGAGGCTGCTTGGCAGCTTCTCTTGGCTGCCCATGAGTGTCCCCCCCATCCTTCAGGTGAGGGAATCACTGAGCATGGCCAGGCTGTGCTGAGGCATCACTGGTGCCCATCCATCCATGATTCATAAATCAATGGCTGGAGAAAAAGCTGCAGATTCCTCATTCCAGGTGCACAGGAGCACCAGGATTTCTGTTCCATGTCCAGCTCTCCTGAGGCATGCCATGTTCCTGCCCATACAGTGATGTTCCAAGGGTTTTCTGACAAAACCAGCCTGGAGGACAGGCACTGGTGGAGTTTGGAGCCTGGCTGGGAGAACTCTGCAGAGGTGAGCTGCAGGGAAGGGACACTGTGCCCTCAGGACACGGGGCAGGACATCAGGGACTCATTCCCTGCTTCCTACAGCACCTCCCAAACCCGCAGATCCTTAAGAGTCCCTTTCCTTTTCTATGTTTAGAGCTACAAAGATTGTTTTTGGTATATAGCAACACTTTAGCACCTTTTGAAGATCTCAAAGCAGATATTAATTAAGCTCCCGAGCACCTGTGGGAAGGGAGTAAACAGCCCAATTGCCACTTTATGGCAAGGAAATGACTGGCCAAGGTCATCCAGCCAGGCACAGGCGGGAGCAGCACGCAGCCATAAAACAAGAATTACACAGCTGCCTTTCCTCCAAAGAAAGATGCCCCAAAATAAGAGCTCACCTGAACTTTTACTCAGATTTGGGGGGAAAAATGTGCAAAGCCATTTGAAAGATTTTTTTTTTTTCCCAGCTACATCACAAAGCCTCTGGGTCTGATCACTCTCACTCCAGCTGAGACAAGAGCTGTGCTTGAGGAATGAATGCAGGAGATATTGTATTCCTGGGAGGAGGCTTGGATAGGTCATTTTATTTCATTCTTTCAGCCTGAATTCCTAAGCAAATGAACACATGCAGATAATGATAATTCTGATGTGTTTGCTGTAGCTAAGCCTCAGCCTCATTTACCTCTCCCTTTGCTAGAACCAAAACTCCTTGGTGGAAATAAGAACCACAGCAGCTTCTGCAGCACTGTGAGAGCTTTTTCTTCCCTTGCCTCGGGCTGGGAGCAGCTCAGTGCTCACTTTGCAGGGTGGAAATTGAGAAGGGGAAACAGAATCCAGAAAACATTTTGAAAAACTCAGCAGATCAACATGTACTCTTTAAAGCTTTATAACAGTACTTCTAACAGAGATCACCTCTTCACCTCCCTGAGCCTAAATACCTGTTCTAAATTCATCATCTCTTCACCTCCCTGAGCCTAAATTCCTGCTGCAGATTCCCCACCTTCTGTTGACACTGTGGGACCACCACAAGAAGCCATCCCACCCCAAAACAGAGAGCAGGCAGAGCCAGCACCATCCTCATCATTTAATCTCTCTCATTTGTCATTCCAACAGCCCTGTCCACTCTCACCCTATAAAAGAAATTATAATTGAAATCATGCTCATGTGTTTTGAGGCAAGAGCGACTCTGTGATCATTTTGTTTTATCCAGGCTGTAACAAAAGCTGCCACAGATGCTCAGGCCACGTTTTTTTTCCTGCACAAAGAAATAAAGCACAGTTGCACAAATGACATGTATGTCAATCTTTAGGTCACAATGCTTCCTGCAGTTGTATCCCAAGTAGGAGACATCAAGCTAAAGGCATTTAAGAATTAACAGTCTGTACCCGAGACAGGAAATGGAGTTTATAAAACAGGTGGATGAAGACCAGTATTCACTTGCATCACATTAAAGCAAATCCATTTATATTTTATTTCCTATATACTGACTTGAATGTGCATTTTTACCATAATCAGGCTCTGCAGCTCTTGGAGGATGTGAGATATTTGCAGGTGGGTTGCTTTGGCCTGGGAGAACTTCAAGGCCAGGTTGGACAGGGTTTGGAGCAACCTGGGGTAGAGGAACCCAACCAAAACCAGTCTGGAATTGTGTGACCTTCTATATAAGAAATGATCTGTGATAGGAGAAGAAGGAGAAAACTCTGTAGGGATCCTCAACTCCCCCAGATGAGGGTTTGGCTTTTCCACCCTGAATCCACAGGATTCTTTTGCAATGCTACAAGTTCTGCTCAAACCCAGGGAAGAGTTGTCTCCTGGTGCTCCAGGCAGCCCCAGCTCTCCAGATTTCTGTGCAAGTTCTCCCTTCCCTGAGCACTGCTATCCTGGGTGCACATTAACCATGATTGAAACAACGCCCATTGGAAGTCTTAAAACCTTAACCACCAGTTTTACTTCTAAAATAAAGTAAACTGCCAAAAGTTCTGATAAAAGTGACAATTTATATTTTTTAAGTAGTACATCCGGAATTTTCCTATAGCTGTAGACAAAGGAATTCTTACCCAGATAAGTAGAAGAGCACCAATAAATTTAAGGTAGCTTATGCAAGTTAGGCACTAATGAATGTCATCTTCTGTTTTGTCATGAAAAAAGATCTTTCTGCTGCTAAAGGAGACTGATTTAGATTATGAATAGCTGTAGTGATTTGCAAAAATGGCTCCAGAGAGATAGACTGAGATTCCATATACTCATGGCACTTGAGGTTTCTGCCCTTTTTGTTGAAAATTAATTTGTCCTGTGGGTTATTGGATTCTAGCTCAGCCAATGTATATTGCTCAGTCATCACAAATTTACTTAAAATTTAGTGTAGCTGAAGTTCATTCAACAAGACAAAAGTCCACAGCTGAAAGCTTCTAAAAATCTTTTTAAAAAACCAGGTGATGGTGTAATTGAAAGCGCTGGGACGAAGGAGATTCACAGAATGTTTGCAGGTATCAATATCTGGGTTATTATATCAGAGAGACTCTTCAGTTTCCTCTCTGGATGGTGAAAACAAAAGGATGGTTGCTGTACCCTTGGTGAGTTTGTCCCATCCTCAAAGCCCAAATTTACACTCCTAAAATGAGAAGTGCCTGGTACCATTTTCTACGGCTTCCTCCACTATTTCTTTAATTTGACACACATTCTTTTTTATGGAATAGAGAAAGAAACTCTGGCTATAAAATGTCAAATGCCTCCTCTCACATACCATTTCTTTTTTCTTTTTTTTTTTTTCCTTTCATTTCCTTTCTTTTCCCCCTTTCTTTCCTTTGTTTGCGTTTGGTGTATGAGAAGAAATTTCATTCATGGTCTTGGAATCCCCATCTGAGTTTTCACTTCTTAGCTTAAACATTGCTTTGCTTGTAAATTTGATATCCCAAAGAAAAACAGGTTCAGGTTTAAAAAAAAAAAGTCTAACTCTGCTCAAATGAGCAATCTTGTTTAAATTAAAGGCTGTAACTGATTTGATTGATGGGTCTAAGTCCTCTCTTAGCCCCACGTTGGTGAATTGGATTTGGAATCCCCACCAAGAGGGGCTGGTGAAGGTTTTCAGACACAAATCTGGAGGAACTGGGTGCAAACACCAACATGGGCAAGGAAGGGGGGATCAAAGAATAAGCAGCTATTAAACATTCACAGCAGAGAGGTTTTCCATTACCTACAGAGGATAAAAATCTTCTTGATGAGAAATAATTCTCCTTATTTTAAGCTCTATCAAAACCAGTTTCGGGTCTATTTTGAATGATGGGGATTTTAAAAAAGAAAAATATGGAAGTAAATAGTGCTGGTGGCATATGGGGAAAGCTGATTTTGTGCACAACCGCTGATGATATTCCCCAAACACTGAGTCCATAAACACTTCATTTGTGTCCTGCCTACCAGGAATTACACTTTAAAAACAACAAACAAGAATTTAAAATTCAGTTTCAATTTAGTATTAATTCCACTTCATAAACATCACAGTAAAATAAGAGAAAATTTGAGAAACAAAAATTCTCCCAGTCCAGATCTCTGTTCGGGTGGCTATTTTGTTATATTTCCATTTTTTTTCCCTGGCTCTGGTGATACATCTGAATACAACTGATCAAGTTTCAGCTGGGAGCCTCTCAGCTCTTTGCTTGATACACAATTGCACGAAATGAGATACAGTGCCATAACCAAATCGTGACACAATGGACTGGAAATTTTAGATTAATAAACCTCTTTCGGAAGAGAACTAAATAACTTTTACAGTTTTATCCATGGCTATTTGTTTCTTTGAAGATTTATGGCCCTTGCAACAGATATGCATCTTATCTTTCACTCTTCAGATTACAGGAGGATGATTTTAAACAGGCTCCTGACTGGCACGAGCTGGAATTGCAGATGATCTTGCTTTAAAAAAATGCTAAAAGTGAACTTGCAAATCAAATGAGAATATCATTAAACGTGTCAGAGGGGTCTGAGAGCAGAATCTGCATCCAGCTAAACAAGATCTAATAATCCTTATTGTGGCCACCCGGCATCCCCGGGCAGCTCTTCAGCAGCCGGGAGCTTAACGAGGAATTACAACTTTTCGTGCCGCCGCCGCTTTAATTGATTGACGCTGAAAGTTTAGAAACTCAAATGCGAGGCGCTCGCACAAAGCTCCTTTAACCAAGGCTTCCCCTTTGAAAGCGGGCTCCTCGATTGAAAGTGGCAGCCCACATTTTTAGGTTTCAAGCAGCTCTGTCATTCCGGCAGGAATGTGTCTGCCACTTCACACGAGAGCTCGGGCTGAAAGACATGTACTTTGAATCAGAGAATCAATAGAACACTTAATGGACAATTAGGAGAACAGCTGTAGGACTGTCAAAGGCCCATCTGTACACAGCTCGGCTGGACAGGGCACGGAGCTCACACTCGCTGCCCCGGGGCACCGCTCCATCACCAGCCCCCTTTTCATTTCCCAGCCACCGCTAATGGAGGATTCCTCTTTCATTACAAATTTTAGCACGTGTAGAAAATTATGGAAATTGCTCGGCCCATTTGTCAACTTATATCATGTGAATTGATCAATAAATTTCACCACTTTGTTGTTAATGTAGATAAATTTTGGCATTTAATTAAGCTACACGTGAAAATGTGGCCACTTTTAATTTCGGCAGATGCTCCCTTTTCATCTGTAATCCGGGGATACATTGGCAAATACAATTCAGTCGCTAAATATTTATAGACAACATGACAATTCCTGAAAGAGTTATCATCAATGATCTTTGTTCTGAAACAATTAGCATTGTTTGAAAGAGCTCATGTGGAAAGCCGAAATAAATTCTGAACAGCAGATCAAATTACGGCTACACAGGTACATTGAATGTATAAAGCACATAAATCCACACATGCTATAAACACATGATTATCCCAGGAACACTGCTCTGTGCACAAACACAGAAATTCTGATCAGCCAAGGTACAAATTCCCACATCCATAAATACTCGTGCACCACACAGAAAGTGTTTACAGATATCTCTGCATGAGACCACCACAGTGATCTTTATCCTTAATAGAGCAGCTTTGCAAATATATAATGGGAGAGATTGATCTCGGGATGTAACACCACGGAAAGAAACATTTCTTATACAAACACTTTATGTAGGAGAAGTAAGAGCTGACAAAAACATTGCTGCTTGTAACAATAAATGCATTTAACTCCTTTTAAAATACCGAGTAAATTTCCAACCCGTGATAATCAGGGATCAGCCTTTAAACTTCCCGATATTTTTTAAGCACACACAGATTTGGCCAGACAATAAGAAACATAAATGAACATTTTAGGCTTTCTATATGGCCTCAGGGAGGCTGAGATGAAATCCTGCCTCTGACAGCCAGAGGCCCCAGACACAGCACTCAGCAGCCAGGCTTGACATGATGAACTGCTGAGGCTCCTCTCGGAGCCAGGGGGGTTTGCCTGGTGCTGCTGCTGCTGCCGGGGCCTCTGGGGCAGGAGAAGCCTTCAAATCCCATTGCTGGGGGTGCTAAAATCCCCCTGACCAAGCAGCTCCTGCCCTGACCTGCAGCTTTTGGCTAAAGGACTTGTTCAGCATTTAGGTCGTGTAGGATGAACTTGTGCAAGGAGAAACCTGACAGGAGAATCAGCGGTGCTCACACACTCCTCGTCCTCAGCAAGGACTCTCAGTGCCTTGAGCAGGCAGGTTCAGCATCTCCCCACAGCCCCACAGTCCTGTCCTGCAGGCACAGGGGCAGACAAGCAGCACCCCACAGGTAAAAGTCCTTTTGCTTGACTCCTTTGTGCACTTCTCTGTTTTCACTGCTGGGCAAAATCATCCAACTCGGTAAGAAAAAAATAAGAGACCACTCAGACACACCAATCATTTCTAAAGTGGAGTCTCTGGGCTTGTGGATTTGTCATGGCTGCAGCATGTTTTATTTCCAGGTTTTCACAGAAAGTGGTCAGCAGATTCCCTGAAGTTGTTGGGAGTGTGGGGAAGAGGATGGGAATCCTGTTCCAAGCCTCACTGGCCTGCAGCCGAGGGTTTGCAATTCCCACAGAGAGAACAGGGAATGCACTGGCAGGAGCTGCGGGGCATTTGAACTGCAGGGGAATATCTGGACAGCTCCAAATCCATTCCATAAATACAGAACGTTCTAACCAAATCTTGAGTCACTGAAATTATCTCATTTGACTTTCCTCTTGAACAGAAAGCTTTGTCTCAGCTTACCAAGGCTTTTTTTTTTTTCTTTTTTTTTTTGCGTTTCACAGCTTTGGCATTTACTCTTCCTGGACTGGATCAGCACAAGCTCATCAGAACATGCCCAGAATTCCTGTTCCTGATGGCTCCATGATGCAGGATCTCCTCTTGCAGAGAAGGAACCCTGCTGGAGAGGGCTTCACACCCAGGCTGTCCCTGCAGCTCCTGCCAGGACCCATCACACCCTGTGGCACAGCACCAAACCCCTGAATCCCAATCTGGCACCAACAGATCCCTCCTGGAAGTTGGCCTTGCTGTAAATTCTTCATGGGTGAGGTGAAAAATGCTTGACAATCTGAGGCAGTGCTTGTTCCTGAGGGAATTGTGAGGAATATTTACTTAACTTTTCATGGTGAAGACTCAAACTCTGGATAGAAGGGGATCACACTACAGTGAGCAACAAAAAAGTCTATTAAACAATCTTTGTTTTTTAAACAAATCTCAATAACAACAAAGCCATTTGTCTGTTTCACCAGCAGAGCATTTTTGTGGGAGATCCCTATTTATCTGATTTATTAGAAATGCTCCATTGAGACAGAAAGCATTTTTCTAATAAACCAAGAGGTTAGCACTATTGTTTTCAGTACAGCTGACCCTTGGATTTGCTGTAAAACCAGAATCATTAGAAATGCTCCATGGGTTATATTGGAGCATTTCTAATGAAACAGAGGGTCAGCTCTATTGAAATAATATAAAATATCTAGATTCATGAGGAAAAACTCTACTGAAATGCATGGAGCGTTTCTAATAAATCCAGATTTTAGTGGAGCTCAACCCTGAATCCATTAAAACCTGATGAAAAAATAGTTACTGAGCATGCACCTAAAGTTCTTTTTCCTATGTTAATCTCTCATTTATTCTAAAATGTGCTGTAAAAATAGCAAAAGGCATCAGTGAAAATTTGTTATTTAAAGTCAGACATTTCCTCCCCTTCCAAGGAGCAGAGTCACTGCTGCCATCAGGAACAGGGGCCTAAAATCCCATAACCTGTGCTCCAGCAGCTCCCAGGAACAGGGGCCTGGAATCCCATAACCTGTGCTCCAGCAGAGCCCAGAACAGGGAGATGGAATCCCATAACCTGTGCTCCAGCAGCTCCAGGAACAGGAACATGGAATCCCATAACCTGTGCTCCAGCAGCTCCCAGGAACAGAGACCTGGAATCCCATAACCTGTGCTCCAGCAGCTTTCAGGAACAGGGAGCTGGAATCCCATAACCTGTGCTCCAGCAGCTCCAGGAACAGGGATGAGCACCTCCCTGCAGCTTGTCCCTCTTCAGGCACATTCCCAATGTAGCAGAGCACAAAAGGACCCATCCAGGCCACCCCCACACATGGAATGAGTGCTGGGAGCGTGGCAGAGCTCCAGAGAGGAGCTGCTTGTGAAGAGCTCTCAGGAATCTCAGCCTTTTCCCAATGAGGAATTGCAGGAGGGATCATGGTTTTTTCACAGCCACCTAGCAAGGGCCTGGAGCATGGCTGTGTTAATTCCCAGGGGATCTTTTCCTGGATTCTGGGTGCCTGAAGTGCCTTTACCAAGAGATGTAAAGGATCTCTGCCTTCAGGAAGGGGAGTCATAAATAAAAGCCTTGTAGGAAATACAGGTGTGGTGCACTTTGGACACAAAGTGGGATGAATTCCCAGGCACCTTGAACCCTCCACAGTCTGCAGGTGTGATTCCTGATGGAGAGATTCCATTCCTTGTACAAAAACAGAAACCCCAGCCTGACTTCCCCTCCAAGTTGGAAATTTATTCTCAATTTGCAGTCACATGGTCAGCAATAGAATGAGATTTTTTAAATTACCACCAAGCTTTTTGTACCATTTTTGGTGTACAACACTGTTCAAAGCCTGGTGGACTTCCAGGTTTTATTTAAGGCAGATTAAGCTGCTGTAATCTTGTAAAGGTATGTCCTAAAGGTGAGATGGTTTGGACTTGGTGCAGTTTCAAATCACACACCCACGGCAGGTGACATCTTTAATCTGTGTGTCCACTCACCAAAACTGATAATTTGATAACTGCTTGAAAACTGGGGCCAAGGGTAAGAAGAATTAGGTATTAATTGCAGCATGTTATGAGCCAGGACATGTAAAAGCCAAAGAAATCTCTCTAATTTATTGTTTCCCAGCAAAACAAGAAGTAAACATTGGCAGATTTATTTTAAGGACTTGCAAAAGTCACTGCCTCACTTGGATGATCAAACCCCTCCTCAGAGCAGAGCTGAAATGAATTTTGTCAGTTTTCCAGATGAACTTTTTGTGAAAGTTGTTGTGGCAAGTTTTGGTGATGCTGCTGCTGCTAATCCTCACTTCTCTGGTATTTTTAAAGCTTTATTATGGTTCCATCTCTCAGCTTCTAGAACTGCTGCAGATATGGAGCTGCAGGCACCAGCACAGGAAGAGTTTGGAGAAGGGTTTGGATCAGCCCCAGCCACCCCCTGCTCTCAGGTAACACATCTCAAAAGCTCTGAAAACAAAGCAAAAGTGATGCTTGGATTTATGGGCTGAAAAAGCTGCATTGATCAGGCCAGAATTGACAAGACCAGTGTTCTACTGGGTTATTTCAGGATAATTTGCTTAAAATTAAGCGTGGAAAGAAAATGCTGTCCTGCAGGAGGCTGTTCAGGGAGCTGGGCTGGTGTGTGCTGTAGCATTTTCCAGCACTGCTCTGGCTGCAGTCCCTGTGCTTTCAGCAGGCAGCAGAGGAGCTGGATCACCTCTGTTTATTTTCTGAATGCTCACACTCAGCCTGTCTGCAGCTTCTCAGCTTCTGATGCTGCTCCTTTGGCTGCTTTGTACCCACACGTACAGGAAATGTATAGGCAAAGTATATTAATATAATTCTATCTCAACAGATTTAATTCTTAAATGCTACATATACTTGGTTAATCTCTCATTTTAGAAGTAGGAAAGGTTAGATTATAACATCAGGTTAGCTCTCTTTGAAGCAGGTAATAATTAAGTTGATTCACTGTTGCAATTACTGTCAAATCCCCCTTAATTACCACGGATTTTATAGCAGCTTCATTATATGTCTGCTGTAATGCATTGTGGCCCAAAGGAGAAGTGTTGCAGGAAATTCTGCATAGCATGTATAATTCTAACCTGCAGTTAAAGCTCCTAGTGAAAGCCTCTGCACTAAATTTATCTTTTTTTGACGTTTTCCCCCCCGTTATTTAAAGCAGTTGAGCTGGAGTAACACCACTAAAATATACACCTAACTTCCTAAGTGAAAATGGATCTCTTCATAAGTATTAGGAATAAAAAATGGGAAAAATTATAAAATCAGCAGCAAATCATCCTTGGGAAACTGCTCAGCAACAATGAAGAACATTTCTGGTCTGGTGTCATGGGGGGAGAAAACCTCTGCCCCATGTTGTGAGTCGTGCACCCCTGAACAACCTCTGAAATCCCACTGAACACAGTGTTTGAGGCAGTAAGAATTTGCTGGAGCACTCTGCTCTCCATGAATATTTTCATCCATTGTTCCTTTCTGCATTTTATAAATGGAATTTTTAAAGCAATTCTCCTTTTGAACTGACCCCCCAAGTAACTCTGGGCCCGCCGCAGCCTGGTGAAACTGCTGCTTTCTGGCTCACGTGCCACTGCTTGTTTCCATTGGAAAAATCTTTACAAATCAGGGTCTGTAAATTGGGCCTGCAACAGTTCAAAACAGATAACTGAATAATGTGTGCCATGGATTCCCTTGCAGGGAAGGAATTTACTCCCCAGCACATATTAGCTGCAGAAAGGGCTCCAGTGTCAGTGACACTATTGGCAGCTGTGTTAACAGTGAAGGAGCTGCCTTTGTACAGCAGTACAGTTATTAAATTTCTCCAGAGACCATGACTCATTAATCAAATATTCATACATCTCTGTAAATACAGGCTGAACAGAGAATACCCTCAGAGCTGAGCATCCCAGCACAAGTGCTCTTTCATGTGGCCCTGCCAGAGCCCTGAGAACATGCGGTCATGTTTTGCATTTCTAATGCCCCGTGTGCTCCAGAGCACCCCCAGCCCTAAAAACAGAACACAAGTGATCTTACTGATGGCAAGTGTTACACAGCCACAATTAAAATTGCTTCACTATGGCTTCATACCATCTTTTTAAGAGTGAGGACAGTGAATCGATTCTTCTGTTCTTTGTTTACCATCAGACAAGTAACTTTTTCCCATACGGATGGAGGAACCCAAGGCCATGCTCCTTTTAATACAAGAATTTGTATTAGCATGGAAACAACAAACCAATGGTTGCACTGGGAAGGCCAAAAAGCTTCATATATTTGCAAAGCATGGGCTTGTTGTGTTGAACAAATGCTGTATTTTGTGTTTCCTCACTGCCAGACTGAGACACATCTCACCTGCTCCAGATGTGAGCACATCTCAGCTTTTGACCTTGCTCAGGCTGAGATCACAGCCCAGAGCTAAAGCCTCTCTGAGAGCAGCTGAAGTTCTGCTCTCTGAGCCTTGGAAACAATTCCTGATTTTCCTAATCCACGTCCAGGCCTTTGGGTTTGAGTGTTGCGGGTTCTGATTGACACTCCTGGTCTAGGCTCACTGTGGGCTGAAGTAGAAAAATGCCTTTGGAGAGGGTTATTTGTAAATGGGGATGATCCCATTGCTTGATGGTTTAAATTCTCTAAAATTTAAAGGTTTATCTATTTATCTGTTATTTAAATTCTGTAAAATCTAAAGGTTTAAATTCTGGACTGTTGTGCTGTGCTCTGCTGGACTCAAGGGGACAAGGAATGGAAGGAATGACCTGAATTTTCAAATCCAACTCGCAGGAAGTGTGGCCAGCACAGAATCCCAAGTGATCCTGCTAAGAGAAGGGATAAGTACAGGTAAATCCTAGAAAGAGGTGAGTCTCAGATGATATTCCTTCATAGTTTTTAGAGGCTGGGACATAGAATTCACCCCTGGAACCAGTCCTTAACTGCAGATTTGGAAGGGAAATTTGCATAAAATCCTTATGGCCCAGTTTAAGGACTGAGCTCCAAAATTACTTCTTTTTTAGTTCCCTTTCTAATAAATACAGATACTCTACTTAAGCACCTCTACAGCTTCTACCACATTCATTTCAGTGCATTTTAATTTTCCTTAACAAGGCTTGACATTTACATTTTAGAAAGAAAATCCTCTCCTATATTTAATTAGGGCACTGATTGAGACAGGATGGCAGTAACCTCCCACACTTCTGTGTAAGACAGAACCCCCACCTTGCTCCAGGAGCCAGCACATGCCAAAAAAAGCAGGTTTGGGTGTCTGCTGTGTGCCATGCAGACATCACAGAGCTGTGATCACAAACCCCTCTCCCTCCTGCCCTGGGCATCCAAAAGTGATCCCAGTCCCTTCCATGACCTTGTCCACTGACCCAGCAAGCTGCTGGATGTGGATAATCCCTAAAACATTGACTTTAACAACCTTCCCTGGGGGCACAGGGAGTCACAGGCAGGATCAGGATGCAGGAAAGGAGGAGATGGAGAGCAGGAATAACGTGTGAGTGCTCAGCAGAGCTCACAAAGCCTTGGCTTTAACATGCCTAAACACCCACCAGAGCTGGGTGAAAACAGCAAACATTTATTTGTGCATCTTCTTGCATAAATAAAACCCTGCTGATTTGCTTTGATGGCATTTACGAGCACATTTATTCATAAACATTAGAGTGAGCAAGTTTTTATTTGCAGGAGTGTTCATGGCAAACAAAAGCCTCGTGAATTCTGGTGTGAATAAATACCAGAGAGCTCTCACTCGAGCAGGGCTGCTGCAGTCATTAAGTAAAGCTCTTTTTACTATTCACACAGTGGATTCAGACAATTACAGCTGCCCGTGGACTGCTTACAAACAGGGAAGGGAACTGTTTATGGAGCTCAGTTCATCCAATTAGGCACCAGAAGCATCTTGTGAAGACACCAAACCTCAGGGTCAAACTGTGAGTGCCCAGGGCTGGATCCTGACGCCCTCAAATTCCTCTTTGCACCTTTTTGTCAATGCAAATAAGGTACCAGCATTTTTAAGATCCTTTTATATGATGCTGGCATGGCCTAACTAAGCTGCTGGGAGGCTTATTGTGCTGGAGGAATATTCTGCCAGAGGCTCTGGGTTTAGGGATGGTGGAAGGAGCTGAAATGCTGCTGGATGTTTTACCCGGCTGTGCTGCACGGCCTCCCATGCAGGACTGGGGAAATGCACCCCATAATAATCAGCTCCAAGGTGGGAAAGGGCCATGAAGTAACCTGGCCTCCTCTTGGAGGCTCCTGCTGCTCTGGCCTGCCTGGAAAAGCCCAATGACCTTGGATGAAATGGTTGTAGAAACAGAACGTGGGGAGGGCTGGATTTCAAACCTGCTGTTTGTGTTCATTTGTGGCATTATTGACCTTTCATAACTCACTGGTGCTTGCTTTTCACTCCATCATCCCCTTTAAGAGATTGTCAATAAGGCTGGAAATAAATCAGGTCCCTGGAGCAAGCCCATTTTCCTACTGGAATTAGCAGGGAACAGGAGATCCCTTCCTTGTCTCCATTGGGCACAACTGAACTGCTCAACTGCTTCACACTGAAAAGCTTCTAGGTTTGGAGGGGTGAAAAAGCCAAAAAAACAAAAAAAAAAGCACAAAAGACAGTAACAAATCAGGCAGGCCCCAGTTTTCCAGCTCTGCTGCAGCACAGGGGACTGGTGAGAGGGAAAAGAAATCTTTAAAGAGAGGCATCACAAAAGAAACCCTGGATGGGGCTTGGAGTGACCTGGGACAGTGGAAGGTGTCCCTGCCCATAGCAGGGGTGGCACTGGATGGGCTTTAAGGTCCTTCCCAACCCAGCCCAGTCAGGAATTCTGGTATTCTGTGAAAAAAACTTAGTAATAGTTTGAGTATATTCTCATTTCCAGGCCTTCTGGAAGCTGAGCTGCAATTCTCCAGGCTCTGTTTCCCTCTGAGATCAGTAAATGATTCCCTCTCCTAAACAACCACTCTAGAAATTCCCATTTCAGGAGTAAATACAGGGCAAACCCAACCTCCCAGTCTCACCAAGAGCCATCCCTGAGGGTTTGTGCCCCATGGAGTCAGAGCAGTGCCCTGGGCTTCTCCCCCAGTCTCCAGCCCAGCCCAAGCTGTGCTGGAAACTTGTCAGGAATCAGCTGCTGCCTTTCCTGAGTGCCTGGAGGGCATTTTTAAGGGTTTGGCTGGAGATGGGAGAGGCTGCAGAGGAAAGGGAAATGGTGGCTGGGGGTGGTTCCTCACAGAGAAGAGAGATCCTTCACCCCACACCCCTGAATTCCCAGGGCAGAACCAGCACCTCCAGCAGAGCTCTGGGGTGTGATGGGGTTTGGTCACTGCCAGGGAGAGCCAAGGTTTGGAAAACAAGGCAAATATCCTTGCTGGAAAGAGAAGGCAGAGTCCCACGTAATCACTGAGAGGCCTTGGGCTTGTGTCAAGCTAATGTCAGAGATTATAAACACAGAGAGAAAGGTTCCTTGTGAGGAGAAAAGAAATGGCAGAAAGGAGAGAAGGTTGTGAGGAGGAAAGAAATGGCAGAAAGGAGGGAGGGAAAAGGTTGTGAGGAGAAATGGCAGAAAGGAGTGAGGGAAAAGGTTGTGAGGAGAAAAGAAATGGTAGAAAGGAGAGAAGGCTGTGAGAAGAAATGGCAGAAGGGAGTGAGGGAGAAGGTTGTGAGGAGAAAAGAAATGGTAGAAAGGAGAGAAGGCTGTGAGGTGGTGAAAAGCTCCAGGTCTGCAGTGTGTGCCTGGCTAGCCAGGCAGGTGAGCAGTCAGTGATTTGTGGGATGACTTTCAGAAGCTCAGCCACTGCTGGGTGTGTGAGTAACTAATGCTCCTCGGGTTTGTGTTTGAAGGCAGCAGCAGCAACACTGATGACACGAATTAATTGCCTGGTTTTCAGCTGCTAATGCAGACGAGGTAAAGAGAATTACTACACGATTAACATAGTTTCCAATTAAAGTCCCCTGTAGTTACCCAAAAACATTAATTTCTAGGAACTTGGTAATTTAACTTGTGTCACCCCCTGTACACAAGTGCACCAGGGCATTCTGTGGGCTTGTCTGTGCTTAAACCTTGGACAAAAAACCATGATGAAAACCCCTGAAAATAGCCATGAATTTTTAACAATTATTTGTAGCAGGCTTTAAAGAAAACCCCGCTGTGGTGAAGGAAAGGATTTGCTACAAATCAAAGGACCACAACCCAGCTGATGTTCTAACACTGCTACTTTGCCTTCCCTCAGTTAGAAAGGGAGAAACTTTCACTATTTACTAAGTTCAAAGATGTTTCAACCACCACATTTTTTATCCAGTTGGGAAAAGACNGTTGGGAGAAAAAAGGGCAGAAGGAGTGAGGGAGAAGGTTGTGAGGAGAAAAGAAATGGTAGAAAGGAGAGAAGGCTGTGAGGTGGTGAAAAGCTCCAGGTCTGCAGCGTGTGCCTGGCTAGTCAGGCAGGTGAGCAGTCAGTGATTTGTGGGATGACTTTCAGAAGCTCAGCCACTGCTGGGTGTGTGAGTAACTAATGCTCCTCGGGTTTGTGTTTGAAGGCAGCAGCAGCAACACTGATGACACGAATTAATTGCCTGGTTTTCAGCTGCTAATGCAGACGAGGTAAAGAGAATTACTACACGATTAACATAGTTTCCAATTAAAGTCCCCTGTAGTTACCCAAAAACATTAATTTCTAGGAACTTGGTAATTTAACTTGTGTCACCCCCTGTACACAAGTGCACCAGGGCATTCTGTGGGCTTGTCTGTGCTTAAACCTTGGACAAAAAACCATGATGAAAACCCCTGAAAATAGCCATGAATTTTTAACAATTATTTGTAGCAGGCTTTAAAGAAAACCCCGCTGTGGTGAAGGAAAGGATTTGCTACAAATCAAAGGACCACAACCCAGCTGATGTTCTAACACTGCTACTTTGCCTTCCCTCAGTTAGAAAGGGAGAAACTTTCACTATTTACTAAGTTCAAAGATGTTTCAACCACCACATTTTTTATCCAGTTGGGAAAAGACTGAGAGAAGACAAACCATTTCACCCTTTCCAGGGAAGTTTGCTGTTGGAATGGCAGAACCACATTTTCATTTTTAACATTTCTGTGCTACATCTCCTGTAATCCCATGGGAGCATTTCCATCCCAACAATTCTGAACCAAAAGCCTTTGGAAGAGCAGCTCCTCTCTGCAGACACAACAGGCTTAGGTGGGTCTGTGCACATGGGATTTTCTGAAGGTACCTGAATTAGACTGATTACACCCCCCTGCTCTGTGACAGGAGCTGTTAATGATGCAGCAGCTGATTGCTTTGTTTGGCTTTTATTAAATGTGAAAGCAAAGCACAACTTGGTGTCTCATTTCCTGTCCACTGTCACCCAGAGGAACCACCCTGAGGCTTTGCCTGATCTTTACTAAAGCTGCATCTCCTTGTGCTCCACTCACCAGGAATCTTCTCTCTTCTAGCTCTGACATCCACAATTCTCCTCATTTTGACATCTAAATTCCATAAATATGTTGTTTACTCCCTCTTCTGGGCTATTAATGAAAAATACGAAGATCAAGTCAAACATCTTCACACACCTGTGAGTAAAAAGTCGTATTATGCCAAATATCAGCAGGATGCAGCAGGGCAGAGATTACTGATTTAGACAAATAATGTGTGGGGGCTTTTTTTCCTTGTTAAGAAATGAACATTTTGGCTTTTTGGAATATTAATTAACACATGCAAATGCACTCTCCAGCCCTGATACAGACACAGACCTAGTCTAGTTCTGCCTGAAATCTATCCATTAGTCACTTCTTGCTCATAAAAGTAAAAGGTGCTTTAATGAACAAACATGATGCTTATTATTTGGATCAGCAGCACTTGTGCCTCTGTGCCTGAGCAGCACTTAGACCAGGTAACATTTGGTTTACAACACAACAATAAAATCTGCCTTTATTGCAAATAAACAGAGTATTACAATATTGGTTTAGATGCAGGATTATATTCACTCTTAGAGGATCTAATATTAATATAAAAGGCACATGCACTTCATGTTTTCACACCTCTTTTATTTCCCAAGCAGCGTTAATATGGTTTTTTTAAATATTGCATTTACTTTGTTAAAACATGAAACTATTTCTGTACATTTGTTTGCAATCTGAGAACACACACCATCAAGTAATCATTTGTACAGTAACAACATGTATCAAAACAAAAAATCATCACAGCCCAGAATCTTCCACATCCACTCCCCTTGGCTTTGATTTAAAAGCTGCTCTGGCAGGAGAAGCTTTGCCATTATGGTAGTTGAAACAGGAAACAAACACTGCTCTCTTCCAATAATTGTCTCCAGCTGCTTTGATTGGTTGCAGTTAATATTAATAGTATAACCTTTAAAAATTGTGGGGAAAGGTAATACTTTATCTTCACTCCTCATATTAAGGCTCCAAAGCAAGCTTAATGAGAAACCATTAGAAAGTCATACTGCTAAATAGTATCTTAACTCCCAATTCAGCCTATATCATTATGGCAGCACTGCCAGTGACACTGACTCCTGAGCCATCAGCCTCACCTTTCCAGAGGAGCTGCTCAGGATGGGGGGCAGCACAACTGGTGGGGCCACACAGCTGGGACTTGTCCCCTTCTCACAGGAACAACGGGGTCTCCACACCTCTGGAGGTGCATCCCTGCCAAATCCACACCTCTGGAGGTGCATCCCTGCCAAATCCACACCTCTGGAGGTGCATCCCTGCCAAATCCCAGCAGTCCTGCTCAGGAGTGGCCTGGAATGGCAGCACAGGAGGCACAGGCTGGGGTTTAGGCCAGGCTTTGCAGGCACACCTGGCTCTGAGCAAAGCTTCTCCCTTCACTACCACAATGGCACAGACACTCCTCCAGCCAGCAGTGAGCAAAAATAATTAGTACATACATTAATAACTGACATCTGAAAGACTTTTAACATATAAAACATTATCATCTTTATGAAAATAGACCAATTTCAGCACAGGCTTGCCTTGCTGGGGGAGGAATTCAGGTACACTTCTTACAGTTAAAAGGCAAGTGTTCTCCTGGACAGCTGCCGATGCCCTCGTGTAAAATGTCCTTAAAGCAAGACAAACTCCTCTGCACTAAATCTCTTTAGTCTTTTCTTTTCATCCTCAGAGAAAAGGTCATTTTCTTCATGGAGTGGACTGGAAGCAAAGTCATAGTCTCTAGAATGACCCTTGACAAAAGTAAACAGGGGATATTTCTCCTTGGATGAAGAATTCAGCATCTACAATGTGAAACACAAACCAGATAAAACATTAATTGGAAATGGAGAAATGCAGCAAGCACTGATATTCACCTGATGATGACTGCCAAGGAAAAAAATGCATTATTTTCATTATCTCATTAAACAAAAGCATTACACCATCTAAACATTTCATCCTCCTATTAGATATTTACTTCCCTTTCTCAGGGAATAATTTCCTGCCTGTCCCTGGTTTTGAGCACAGAGATCACCTGTATGTGCTGTCAGCCTCAGTGCAACAAAGGGAAAAGACTGTACTTATTCCCAAACTTGAAAGAACAGAAATAGGGCAATGGGAAAAAGAAAACTTCTACTGGAACTGATTTTGTAATGAGATTTTTTTTTTACTGTGTTATGACATTCTATGTGACAGAACAGGAAAACATGGAAGAACAGAAACTTCACTATTTAAACTTTCCATGGATCTGCTGCTTAGGAACTTCTACTTCTTTAAATGTCTTTTCTACCTCTGGGTAAGAATGAGAGAAACAACTTCAGCACCAATCAATATCTACTTATAATAATCAGCATTAAGTTTAAAAAAAAATGCTTTTTTGGCTGTAGTACTAACACCACTTATCAGCACATTTCAAAAGCTGGACAAACATTAATTCCATGTGCTGCTGTGCTAACTGCTATGGTTGGAATATTAACATTGAGCCCATCCTTTCCACAGAGCATTTTTTGAACCCACCAAACACAGAGCAGCTCACAGAACACATTGATGATGCTGCATTTTATACCCTCACATGCTGGAATAACTAAGGAGAAAAAAAACTTGAGTCCAACTGGACCTAAATGAAGGCAGAGTAGAGTTTTTCCAGGGGAAGGATGGGGTCAGAGCGATTTGCTTCATGGAGCTCAAACCAGAGCTCTGCAATTCCCAGCAGAAAAAGCCCCTTGTGCTAGGGAGAAATAGCACAAATTTGGGTTTGCTCCAACACTTCCCTCCCTCCCCAGTCCCTGCCCAGGACCGGGTGCTCCCCGGCACCTCCCCAGCACCGCCCCGGGCCGGTGTCCCCCGCTCGGCGGGGCTGGAGGGGACATCGCCACTTCACGAGTGCCACCTCGTGGGCCCGCCCGGCCCCTCGGCCGCTCTGACACCTCCCCAGCCGCGCCGGGCTCTGCTCGGCCTCACCCCGCTGGAATTAACACCAATCTGCATTTCTGACAGCCCTAAATGCACCGAGAAATGCCACAAAAACAACCAGGTCTGCTCACAAGGGCCAGGCTGGCTCTCTTCCCTTCCCCACATCCCGTCCTGGCTGAGGGATGGGTTTGGGAACTCCAGCACTTACCTTGGTGATTTCTTCAGCAGCCTTCTCAAAGTCCTGCACAGTCCTACAGTAAAATCCTATTGTGCAGCTGGGATCCATTTTTTTGAATGACATCTTTTTGGGAGAAGGGCAGTGGAATGACTGCGAGTTTCCCCATGAAAAGACACAGAACACATGGTTACAGTCAGGAAAGGAACAGATCCATGGATTTACTTCTGTCCCCACCAACAGCTTTAAAACATCCAGTCTCCTGCATCACCTGAATTAAACCCCAGCACACACTTTGGAAGTAATTTCTCCCAACCCTCCCAAATATTCAAGTGATCCCAGCCTTCCCCAGCCGTGTAAAACCTCCTGCTGTTCAGGCTGCATACCCCAAACTTCCCCACACACCAGATTAGTTTGGAATCTGTCAAAGCTCTGCTGCTCCCAGCAATACTTTATGAATATTCCCAAGGCAGAGAAGGTGAATGCTCTTCTGCAAATTGAATTTGTAACAGCTTTTGCACTATCTTACTGCTTTACTACCACTGCCCAGTGCCTCTTCCCTCCCTCAGCCTCTATAAAAGAGACATAATGGAATAAACCAACCTCATGCATTTTCCTTCAGTAAATGAAATGGGTTCAAAAACCCACAAAACACACAAAAGCAAAACCATATTACAATGAGCCACAAGTAGGGAAAAACCAAACATGCCCTGCTTTACAAATGGGTTTTTCCTAACGTGAAATCTCTTTCCCTGACAGATGCTGCCCTGCCAGTGCTGTGAGCTGAGACTTTCAGCAGCCCTGCTGTAAGAGAAAACAAACACAAAACCCCCTTCCCCACGCTCCTCACTCAGTTTATGAGAGGAAAAATAAGTATATCCCATCTACCCTGAATCTGTGGTTATTTATTACAGGAACTGCAGTTGTGGTGAAGCTCTTTGTCCAATAACTGCAATTATTTCCTCACTTGCTCTCAGAGGGAGCCAGTCCCCTCTACTCTGCCTCTAACACCCATCATCCTCCCTCTATTAAATCCTCTTTTTTTTTTGCCAATCACAAAAATCAACCCACAGAAGACAGCACTGGTTCCCAAATCCGAGTGTAACCATCCCTGCAGCAGTTTTACATAATAAAATATATTGTTCTTTCCTGGTGATTACAAACCCGAGAGGTATTTCTGTAAAACCTCTGCTGAAAAATACCCACAAAGATGATTAGGGCTATTTGTGCAAGGTTGATTTTAGTCACTGCTTTTTCTCCTCGCTGTTCCAATTTTATAAACAGCAATTGTATTTTTAATGTTAATTCCTGAGTCATCAAATGCATAAAGAATCAAACTCTGCCTTCCACCTCCCATTCCAGCAGCAACCCTGGAGTTGTGCAGGAGGTTTAATGCTGCACAAATCACTGCACAACAAAGAGAAGTGGGGAGGATTTTTTTTTTCCTATTCCTCCAAACAAATGGATGCTGGAAGCCAATACAGAGTAGATTGATTTCCAACTTATTCTGGACAATTTGTCAATTTTGAAAATACTCCCTACAGATAAATCTAACAAGCAACTATCCACACTAAGAAAGCAATTTCTGTTTACTTTTGACATTTCTGGACAAAGATATAATACTATTAAATGCACCAAGCATTAAATTGCAATCTATTTTCCGTCTGCAGGAAAGCATTAGGATGAGATCAAGCCAAGCTGGCACCTTGCATACCTTCCAAACACAGCTTAAAACCTTGGTATTATTTGGAAATTCAGATTAATGCCAGTCTGCAGCACAATTTTGAGGCTGAATCATAGGAACAGAACCCAAAAAAATGTGGGTTTGTAGCTTGGCCACTGCACCACAGCAGGACCTTAAGGAATTCACTTCAGCCCTGCTGCTTTGTGCTCTTCCCACCTTTTGTCTGGTTTTTCCCAAACTGTAAAATCCTCAGAGGCACTGGAGCAAAACACAGTTGTGAGGATGAAGGGGAAGGATCTGGGGAACCATCCCAGGCAGAGCTGGCAACCACCAGCTCCTCCTCCCAACATCTCAACAGGGCAAACTTCCTGGCTGGGATATTTTCTGACCCATTTTGCTGCTGTGTCCTTTTGTTTCATTCAGACCCTTCTCATTTCCTAGAGAATCTTCCACTTCTGTATTATGTAACATGCTAATTCAAGCATTTTGTTAAGCATAAATAACGAGAAATATGAAGTGTCTGCTTTAAGGACTTGGCAGCAGCCCTTGGTGGGTCCTTTGAGATTTTGTATTTATATATGAATATAAATATATACTGAACACTATTTGATGGGATTTTGCTCCAGCTCTGTGTGGAGCAGCTGCTGCTGTCCTGGCTGTGGATGCACCCTCAGGCTGCTCCTGCTGAACCAAGAGCTGCTGGAAGTTCACCTGAAGTTGGGCACAGGACCCAGGAGAGTTTGTGTGGGTGGCCCTGAGGATGTGGCTGTGAGGGCTGAGGCCACTGAGCACTTCCTTACAGCTGATGATGTTTTCCCAGGGTAGCTGTAAATTGAGTTTTCTAATCAGCTCCTTTAGCTCCATCTATTTCCAGGCTCCTACTATTGAATGCAGGAATTCTCTCTGATGTTGATTGCAATTTGAATTTAAATAAAAATAAAAATCAAAATCAAATGACCAAAAAGACAAACTATCAACCCCAAATCCAAACAGGTTTAAGATCTACAAAAAAATATAATCTGTTTTCTTTGATGGGAAATTACTTAAATGAAGTGATCATCTATTTTGGAGATTTTATGAGCATTAAAAAGAAAACTGATGAAGATTAATGAAGTAAAAATTAAACCACCATATTGAGATTTAACCTCTGGTCATTTTTGTTGATTATAGGCCTATAAAGAAGGGCAGGACATTGATAAATAACATGTAACTGTAAAACCATAAAGCTGCAGCTAGCTAGAACAGCTCTAAATAATTAGTGTTTGATTCATATGGGAAGAAAACAGTGCCAGCTCTATATCCATAGTACCTCAAGAGGGAAATCCTTTATGCTGACATCTACAAAAGATTGGCAGTAATGAGGATCCATGTAAATCAAACTGTCATCTGCAAGGACAAAACAGAAGACAAGTAATTCAAAAAACACCTTATTATTACACTGCTTACAATCCAATTTCTATGCAGAACAGCTGGAAAAAAAGCCAGTGAGTAACTGCTTGCCAGGCTGATACTCATTGACTGAAGCATAGGTTTTTGCAGGACAGATTAACTTTTGCATAATCAAATATGCTTGTATAAGCAGAATTTTTATAAAGTGATGAAACTGTCATTTAATTTTTGGTGATAAAATTACTTTTACAAACACACAATTATATTCTGGAGTTTGCATATGAAAAATGTATCGCCCTGCTTCATCCTGACAGCAAGAATATATTGCTTGTCATTTAGGCATCAACTAACACCACTTAAAGCAGGAGAGAGTAAATACCTAAATAAGAACTGCCAGGCAGGAACAGCAAACGCTCCTCAAGTTTGGTGAAACAGATAAATTATGCCTTGTTTATGCAACAAGGGAAATTAAATGTACATTTTACAGAATCCAATTACTCCGTGGGGTAAATGACAAATGGCTGGACTTGGGGAGATGTGATGAATTAATAAGGTACTCATTTTACTATTTTAATCACGTTATTTCCCACTGCTTCAATATTAACTTCCTAACTCTGAGAGAAAAAAAAAATAGTGAGGAGACACAACACATTCAAACACTAACCTTGGAATCCAGCAAAGTAATAGGACTGCTTGGGTTTGCCACCAATAATGCCAACACAGTACTCCAGGCTTAAAATTCCCTAAAACAACAACAGGCAATCATTAAGATTAACCAAAGTATTAAACTGAATTAAAATATTTGCTCTTTTAGGCAAATGGTTTTGGGGTTTTTTTAAAGATTGACTCCATGGCTTCCTGGGGCTTGACCAAAGTGAAACCACAGCAGCAGATATTCCAGAGAAAGTCCTCCCTTCCCATGAGATACCCACACGTTTTTGGGGAGGAGACAAAATATTATATCACACACTGAGCACCAGTTCTTAGTCCAAATATCCCAAAGCATTGAGATTTACAGCTTTTTACACACATTTCCATTCTGTGCCCCTCAGGACTCTCTTCTTTTTGCACTGAAATGGACAAGCCTGGCCAGAGCATCAACTTTGACATCCTGGGGAGAAAACCCAGTTGAAGTTAAGAGTAATTACAAGGTCCAGCTCCAAAAACAGCTGCCCCACATCCAGGGAGGAGAAAGAAACACACCACAGAAGGGCCCCAAAAATCTCCCTGGAGGCTGCCTGGGAGGGCAGAGGAACCAGAACCATCTGAAGGCAGAACTTTTGGGAAGGGCACATTACTAAGTGTAAGTAGGGAATTTTCTTTCAACAAAAAGATTGATATTGTCAGACTACCAATACCAAGGCTTCTCAATTTAAAATCTTCCCTGCTTGGACAAGGATAAAGTCACTTAAAAATCTCCCCTGTAATGCTACAGAGTCAAATCCAGCATGGTTTATACAGGTTAAGGAAGTGATGTTTATTTAAAATACAAATGAGAAGGTTTCCTTAGAAAACTTATTCAAAATATAAATGAGAAGGTTTCCTTAGCAAATGCTCAGAGAACATTCAGGCAGATCAGAGGCAAAGGCTCAAAGGAGGGCAGAACAGAGAGGGAGCAAAGCTGCTCAGAGTAATGGATAACTGTTTAATCTGTGGCAAGCTTCTTGTAGAAGTGAATTATAAAAAATTTATCAATTTTGACCCATAAATATAAAATCCTTTGCAGAAATTACCTCTTGTGCTACATTCTAAAATCTGCATTTTTAACCTAAAGCCAGACTCCAAGAAATGTGGTCACTTCTTGGGAACAGTCAAGGCAGAGCCTGGAGTGACTGATTCAGGCAATTGAGAGCCCTCTTATCACAGGCTGCAAAGGGCAGGAACAGCCTTGCCAAGGGAGCAGCAGGAATCACTCAGTGGAACCAGCTGAAAACTAAAACCTTCCCAAACCAACTGGCTAGAAACACAAAGAAAAATATTCAGGGAAGAACAACAATTTGAGTTCATAACTTAAAAGCCTTCACCAGTCTGTCTTCCCATGCCCGTAAAAATCAAAATGTTTTCCTGAAATGTTACAGTGAAGAGACAGCCACAACATAAATCATGTTACAGACTCTCAGCTTTTGTTCATGCTACTGCACTGGGGTAATCAGAAATGAACCCCAAATTTAAAGACAGATAAAGAGGAGCATGGAAAATGAAATAAAAGCAGCAGGGCTAAGAGAACAAGCCCTGCCCTAAGAGGAGCAGAGGAAGGATTACAGCACAACATCAGGTGTCTGCAGAACCTCTGCTGAAAAAAACACAGCACAGACCTTCCCCTCTCTGCCTTCTCCTTGAGTTTTCCTTTTTTCCAGCTCATTTTTACTGGGGTAACTGCTTGCTACTCCTGCATCACCATCCTCAGAAGCATTCACCCAGACAGTGAAAAAGCAATTAAAGCAGTGAATAAAAATATCAAGTAATTCCGTGGGAACAAAGAGACAAAAGAAAATGGGAAGAACAGACAGGCAACAACTTTAAACCATTTTCTTATTTAAGAAAGTAAGAAACAGAGTAAGGAATGAAGTGTATTTGTATTTTAAAATGCTGCCTGATCCTTAGTTACATATGCTATTAGAGTCCTGCTAGATTAAATTACCATTTGTAATTTGAGGCACTGCATTAATGTCTTTTCAGGTGGCTGCTGGAGGAGCAGGACAGTTATCAGTGCTTTACCAAGGGACATCATGTGCTCTGCAATTATGTCTGATCTTGTAATAGGGAAATTTCAAATCTGTAAAGTCAAACTTTACAACCTTCAACTGTAAAATCCCCACCACACCTTTAATGGGGAGAATTACCCTCGTGAAGTCGCTTTTCATATCCCCCTGTGCTCCTCTTTGAACAATGATTGAACTCTCATTTCATACCTTTACAAACTCCAGGTAGTCTGTGTTTGTTCTCTCTCCACCGAGTCTCACAGGAACCAAAATAATTACAGCTTTTGTGCCTCCTTTCCCAGAATCCATCACAGAGCACTGCCTGTCAATAACATCCGAGCTGTAGACTGAGACACACAGAAATATTCACATTTCAAACAGAACCTCCAAGGTGGCATCACAGTGTGACAAACTGAAACTGCAGCCCTTCCAAACCTCCTGAAAAACAACCCAGGTGACTCAGAAGCAGTGCAGAGCCTCCTCATTCCCAGCAGTATCTTGTGGAATGGGAATTGCTGCTGTTCAGTTGCAATGCCAAGGAAATGCAGGAGGGGTAGGTGAGGAGAAAGCCAATAAATATTTATTGCTGCATATAAACTTCTAAAAGGAATAATTAAAACTTGAAAGCTTCCAACTAACAGAAATATCTACATGCAAAAGGAGAAGAGGCAATAATTGATTTGCTGATTTGGAATTCCACTATAAAGTACCAAACAAGCAATGAACAATCTGCACATATCAAGAGCCCCTTTGTCTACATAATCTCAATTTTGTGGATCCACTTCATAGGAATTTTTTTTTCCTTTAAAGCTCTATTGTTAAGTGCTAAGTGAAATGCATAAAAAGCATCTAAAAGGTTTGCAAAAATCTATAAAATCACAGTTACCTGTACAATCCTGAGCAACATAGACTGTAACTCCTTGCAGCTCAGGGTCCTTTGCTTCTTCAACAGCTTTTCTAAGTACAAACACAAATTACCATTCATTTTAAAAAAATTAAAAAAAACCAAACAAATAACTTGGGTTTTTTAGAAAGAGGTTGATTTTAACTGTTTGTGATAGGAGTTTTTTGTTTGTTTGGGTTTTTATAGGGGTTATTTTGTTNAAAAAAAAATTAACAATAAACAAACAAATAATTTGGGGTTTTTAGAAAGGGGTTGATTTTAACTGCTTGTGATAGGAGTTTTTTGTTTGTTTGGGTTTTTATAGGGGTTATTTTGTTTCATTCAAGACATCTTCCCTTCCTGATAAATACAGGTGGTGGGGTGGGATTTTTGATTTGTTTTTAAACGCTGGATACCAAGATCCAGCCTGTATCTTCCATGGAGATCTTGGCACCATGTTTTTCCCAAGCCAAGATGACAATGTCTGGCTATTTAGAAGAAACAATGAAACCCACAAGAAAAGGCCCCAAATCCCACAATAACTTACAATGAAATTTATATTCATTGCTTTATTTCTTTCTGTTTATAACCATTTTCTGTCATGTGTATTAATGACAGCGGTGAAGTTTGCTGACAAAAATCCTATTTTCAACTCATTAGATCTTTTTATTTGACCTCAGTTCATATAACAAGCCACAAATTAGCACCTGGAAGTAAAAAGTTTCACCAAAACTTTCAAAATGATAATTACAATATTAGACTCTCTTCAAAAGACTAAGAGTAACAGACCTAAAAAATAAAAAGAAAATACAAGTTGATAGTCAGAACCATGATCACCAACCAGGGACAACATTTGTAAAGAAAGGGAACTGCCCAAAATAGAGGATTTACCCTTAGTTCAAACACACACCTGCATTAATTGCTCACTATCCCCTTATTCCCCACGATATTTTGAGGAATGGTTTAATGCAGCCATTCCCAAGTTATGGGGGAGCTGTACATTGTTAGTGCTGCTGGAAGAGAGAAAGATCCAGGAAAGAAAACTCTGCAGGGCTGGAAATCACCTCTGGTGTTGTGGTGAGTGTAACTCTGCACCAAACCCCCTCCTGCTCCCATTAGGGAGACAAAAAAATTCATAGATAATTTATTAAAGCAAGCAAAAAATTCTGACTGCTTCCACCATGAGAAAAAAAGTAGAATAAAACACATTAAAAATGCTAAACTCCCATATCTCTGCTTGCATCTGCATGGATGCACACCTGATTATTTCAGTACAGTTAATCTGCACTTCAGATTAACACAACATTTACACTAAATATCAAATTCTTCTATTTATATAGATATAAAAATATATAAATGTATGAACTTTGCCTTCTGCCGCTTAAATGATTTCTCAGTGATTCGGTTTATAGGTAAACTGGAATCCACTAACAAAATAAACCTGTAAGACTACAAAAAAAAGCCCCAAAACATTCAAAGAATTGGATCTCAAGGCTCACACTATGGAGAAATTTGACTTTCGACTTTTTTTTTTAACCATGCTGAATGTCACAGACCCTTTACTTTTACTGGGATATAATTATAATATTAATAGTCCCATACATTTACAGTTTCACAAGAATTTGATGTGTGCAAAGAAATGCTGAAAACATCAATTTTAGCTCTGACATTTCATTACACTATCAGTACATTACAGCCCCCAGGTTACAGTATTAAAAAAAAAAAAAATCTCTAATGTTATGCATGTTCCAAGGTTGAAAGAGTGGTTAGTTTTTAGAACATTTCATTAATGCAGCTCTACTTAAAAGGGTTTGGGAGAGATATTTGGGATTCTACAAGAAAACAGGAATGTTGTGTTTTTTCCTGAAAAAAAGATTGACAGAATCTCAGCATTCAGTTCCTGCACCTATTTCCCTTCCTGGCTGTGAAAAAGCTCTGGAACTGCTGCTGATATGGGTGTTTTACAAAGCCAATAATGAACAGTTTGCTGCTCAGTTAGGCTGAAGTAATCTCAGGACACTCAGAAATGCTTCTCTGTGATGTGACAAAGGAAAGGAGCAGAGAGCTGAAGGTGTTTTACCTCAGAATGTGCGCGACCACGGCGGGCCCGTACCAATCCCCCGCCACCTTCCCGGATTTCTTCCCGTACTCTATCAGCTGGTGCAGCCCAAAGGCTGCCACTGGGGAGTCACCAAACCAGGAGATGATTTTCCTGTGATAAACCTCATTCCTCATCTCAGTGACATCCCAGTCCCTCCTGGCTGGGCCACGCCGGGGCCGGGGCAGGATCTTGGGGTCCCTCTCGGCCGTGAGCGACGCCTCGAAGGAGGCCGTGAGCTTCCTCACGGTGCTGCTGGTCCAGGACTCTGAGTCAGAGCTGTCCATGTCCAGAGCCTCTGGCCACACCCAGGCTGCAGCAGCAAAAGGGAAAATCCAGATTAGCCCAAATTAGCATTAATATTAATTGTATGGCATAATAAGCGAAGTGCTTCCCTTTGTCCCTCACGCTCCTTAAAGCAATAATGTGGATTTTACACGTGAACAAAGAATTCTAGAAGAGCAGGATTGGCTTTGATTTTCTGGTGACCATCCCATCAGCTGAATAAACAAGATACACCTGATACCAGGTTAAAGCTCTCTTAAATATTAAATACATGAACATTACTGTAATACTATCTGAAAACCTTTTATCCGTATCAAACAAGAAGTTTCAAAAGCTCTTAATTCTTCTTATTTTTTGGTTACTAAAAAAAATAAGCAGACCTGAGGAATTATTGATGTGAAAGCAAACATTTCTTCCTGGCAAAATGGCAAAGGAGATCAGCAGAAAATCAGACAGGATTTTTTTATTCACTAAATTCATTAATTCTTTCAGATTACCAGGCAAACTTGTTTAAATATCCCTCAGCCCAGTATCTTCAGTCTTTTCCAGCTGAAGGTTTCCCTATGGATGATGCATCCCACACATCATTCCTGCTCCAGAATGGGGTTCAGCAGGCCCAGGGAAGGTGCCTGGAATTCTCACAATTCCAACAAGGACTCCCAACCCAGACCCAGCTCAGGGTAACATCCTCACAGGCCTTGCTGTCCTCTCAGCTTCACATTCCAGTCAGTGTCTCAAGCACAAGCATTTCAAAGCAAAACTTCATATTTAAAATCAAAACTCATCCACAACCACATTCAGCAATATCTGGAACATTCCACATGGCAGTGGAAGTGTAAATATCTCAGCTAGAAACTTCAGGCAAGTTTTGCTTCTTAACAGAAACAACACCATTAAACGAGAATGAAAACATCTCTGGGAAAAGAGTAAACAGCCATGAAAAACTTCCTGTAAACACCTAAATATGTTTCCAAAGCTGCCCGGATCTCATAAAAAGCTTTTCAAAAGATAATTCACCAGCTGTCAGAAGACCAAGCGAGGAGCAAAGTAGCCCAGAAAGACCATCCTTACTCCATCTTTCTGTGGATTTGGATTGCCACAGGAACAAGAGCACTCTGGAATCACCCCATCACCTTCCAAATTAGGATACAAGGGGGATATGCAAGGAATGCTTTGGAACCATGGATTTTAAAGATAGAAACCCGAGGCTTTTTTGTTTGGGGTTACTTCCAAATGAGCCATTACACACTCCTGCTAACAGTAAGTCTTCTGGGCAGATCTTGAATTTCTTTTAAATGTCTGTATAAGAAAAGTGATATTTAAGGGATTTGTGTTCTCAGCAGAAGTATTTACACACTTTTTGATACGTGCAGTCAGTCAAAAGAGATAAAGAATATCTTATGAGTTAAATATCTACAGCCAAAGGCACATTCACTGAGCCAGTGCCACAGCTCAGTCCTGACTCTCCAGAACAGAGACTCTGTGGTGCAGCTGGGCTGGGACCTTGCTCCCAGCTGACATCAGAGCTGCACAGCAAGGGCAAAGTGGCATCAAAACAGCCTTTCAGAAGGATCTTCTGCTGAAGTGTCCCTGAGAGCCCACAAATGGCTGAGGAAACAATGCCCTGTGCTCTCTCCACCCCCTCTGGGTGGCTTCAGGCCCGTGCCTTGGGTCATTCTGATGCAAGCAATGGATGATTGTTATGAAAGGGACTGGGAATGGGATGGAAAGAAAAGGTGTTTAACTCTGACAGCCTCAAATACCTCTCTGCAGGACATGGCTCAGCCTGGAAGAATGAGGAGGACATGGGACACTCAGCCTGTGACAGCAGAAAGTGTCCCACAGCTCCTAAAGTTTCAGCTGGCTGTGACTGAGGGAAGACTTTGAGACAGACAAAGGTAAGGAAAAAAGGGAAGTTCCTCTCCAAGTACACGGGGGGAAGGGAAGGAATGACACAGTGAACATCTCCACACAGAGAATGATGTATTGGAGTTAGATTAGAATCCTTTTAGGGACTCAATATATTAACAGCAGAAGAAATTCAATAACGGACAACTTTAGAACTGATAAAAGAACATCACTTCTGCCATAGCCCACAGCTATGGGCTGGGGAACTCACTTCTACATCTGGAGCTCAAGAAACAATCAAATTTCCAGAGAACTGGGCATGTGCATGGGTAAGAACAGCCAGGTAGGGGGATCACACTTTTGTGATGTTTGAACTCACATTTGGGTATTGGGAACTGCACTAAAGTTTGCTTTGGCACACTTTGGTTCTCAGAAATGGAACCTCAATCCCTGGTGCAATGGGACAACTCCAATAGGAATGAGGAGTCCACAACCAAAACCAGCTGACCCTTCAAATTTGGGATAAAAATGGCCATTTTGCTCTCTTCAGAATGCCTGTGCTCATGCAAACACAGAGATCTCCTCTCCTAACTCACCTCTCCCAAGGAAATGAAGCATCAGACCCTGAGCCAGCAGCATCTGCCCCGTTCTAAGTGTGCAGCCCCAGCCACAGTCTGTGGTCAAAGCAGAGCCCTGGATCTGAGGGAATTCCTCTCTGTAGGTCAGCCAGATCCTAGAGATGAAATCTCTGCGGAACTCCTCCACGTTCCCCGAAATCTCGGTGCTGAGTTTGTCAAAATTGGACCCATCTGGAGAGAGCTCCCCAGATTCTGCAAGGCAAAGCACACATCTAATTTGTTAAGGCACTTCTATTATTAAAAAGCAAGTAACAAATATCAAACTTAGTAGAAAAACGAATTTACAAAAATTCACAATTGCCTCAAATACAAGAAAGGAAAATTGGAAGGCGATCAGAACAGAAATGTGCCAGATGAAAAAAAAAAAAAAAGGAAAAATCAAAAGAACAATGCAGACACCACTGTGCCAGTGGAATCACTGACCTGCAAATAAGTGCTTAACTCACCCAACTGTGAATGGTCAAATAAAGAGAGAGACTTAAAAACCTTCAACTGAAAAGTGATAACAAAGGTGTTGGTATAGTGACCCTGACCAGGTATTGTCACTGTTTCCATCAGGAGTTTGTAGAATGAAAATCTCCAGTTGATGGTAAATGAAGTGCAGATTACAACACAAATTTTTACAGAAAGCACAAGGTTTTGGTGCAAAATCTGAATAAAGCAGGTTAGAATGGGTTGCATTAGAGGTGGACATTTAAATGAGTATTTTCTAAGCTTTTCATATTTCCATTTTGGATTTGGTAATTGTTAATGCCAGTCTTTCTTGAAGATTAAACATACCTTACCCCTGCTGAGGAAGACTGGAATGAGTGAAGTGCTCTGTACTCACCCTCAGTTTTGAAGTGGTAACATTTTCCCAGCAGAAAGACTGGAGAGTTCCTGCTGAAGTAAGTTTTTGTTTTCAACACCCAACCTAGAACAGATGCAAAACAAATACAAATTTGTGACTGAACTTTCCAAAAGGAAATGCTAACAGCATCTGGTTAAGCCAAAGGTAACCCTTGAAAGGAGAATAAAAAAAAGCACTGAAATTGGGTTTTGGTGTCAAAAAATCCCATATAAGGTGCAATGGTTACTATTCCCTTTCAACCATGTGACAGCCTTAAAGAAAGCAGAAAAAAAAAAAAGAATCTTATCACCTTGTCAGATATCTCTAAAACTCAGTTATGATTAATAAAGTTTATCAGAAATCTGGTCGTAAATCTGAGCAACCTCAGTCCTAAAGAGAAAGCAGAAAAATCAAGGACAGATTACTAAAGGGCACACTTGAAAATCTGATTGCTCATAAACAAATTATTGATGTTCAGCCGAGGAAAAAATGTTATTCAAGGGTAGATTCTTCAGTGGAGTTTGCATCTCACACACCATCCTATATTTTTCCAAAAAAGTGCATTTATAAACAAAAAAATAATATCATTGTGCAGATGATTCCATATNGTATCTTTTGATTCCTCCACAGCAAAATGCCTGCCATATCTCCAAACTCCCTGACGGATTTCAATTTCGAGCCGAAATACCCAGCTGAGTGTGCTCCGATTCAATTCTCTCCTATATTTCCTCTCTAAAAGTCCCATCAAAACCACTGCATCTCCTCACACTCTCCTGAGGGCTTTTTTAGGGTTTTTAAAAAGTGTTTTGTAAAGTAGGTTCTTCATTAATCTGTTTGTCTTAAGCTGCTTAAAAATACTCATTGGCTGTATCTGGAGCCGAGGGCTTAACCAAAAAAAAAAAAAAAGTNTTATCCCTGTTTAAAAGCCAATGCAAATCTAGAGTCATTTACAGAATGTATAAGCTGTTTCCAAAAGAAGCCATTTAAAATGAAACTATGGAAGATTTATTTGAAAAAAATGAAAAGCTAAAGAAGCTTTTTAGTGGGGCTAATTTATAACATCAAAGAAACAACTGTTTCAAGGGCCATATTGCATTTTTAGTATTAATTAGTTATGATTCCATTCATGTCAACAAGAAACACTCCATTCCTTTTAATGAGGACAGATCTCACCACACTCTGCTCCACTTACTGTATTTCATGTTGTGCCATGCAGACATAAACTTTGATTTGATCTTTTCTACTTCATCTGTCCCCGTGGCCTCCATATTCAAATTCTAGAGAAAAAGCCATCGCTGTCTTGTGAGGCTTTCAGTTCTGCTGCTGCAAAAAACCAAAATATAAACACTCAGCATCCCCCACTCAGGCACTTAAGCCCAACATGGCCAGAAACAGCGATAAACTCACAGAACCCTCCACCACCAGGCACTGAGAAGCAATGCCGTGGCCCATGAATAAGTAATCAAATAATTTAATTCCAGATATACACCAATAAAAGCACTACACAAAGCTAAATAAAAGATAATGTTCTCCAGCAGCTCTGCCTTGTACCACGAACTGCTCCAGAGCACAAAACCTGTGCTGGCAAACAAGCACAATCATTTTGTGAGGTGGAGAGCTGTGGTGCAGCTCACTAAGTGGAAAAGATGCTGTTCTTTTCTGCAGAAGAGAAAACAAAAAGCACTTTTTTAGGTGTTAAAATCCACCACACAGCACAGGTTAATTTTGTAAAAACTCCTGATAAATTTTCCAAGGAAATGCATCTTTACTGACTCTTCCTGTGCTGTAAGATAAGGCAGATTTCAGCTTAAAAGCAACCTGAAGTGGTAATAATTGGTAATAAATAAATAAATAGTAATTAGTAATGCCTATATCCCTGTTGCTAAGAAATCTGGGAAAATGGGACAGAATCCCCTCCACAGTCCAGCTGCCCCATTTGTAACAGGAAGTTTGCTATTAATTAACAGAACTTCCCTCACCACAGTATTCTGTCAATGGATCACCTTGAAATACTTGACACAGAAAGTTTTCTTGATGGTATTTGGTGACCCAAACCCTCACATAGACAGCTGAAAAATTAAGAGCTCCAGCAGCTCTTGTGGGACATCAAAAGTTCATCAACAGTGGGACATCACTGCAACCTCCACAGAATTTTTATCCAAGTTCTGATAGCACCAGCTGATGATGTGAGCAAAAGTGAACTTCCTAATTTAATTAATAAACCTGGGCCAGGGGAAAACCTCCTTTCTTTAAAAGGAGTGTCTAGAGCTGTATTTACCTTTCCATGTGCCATTCTCCACGGAACAGGGATCAAAAGCAGGACAAAGATTTAACTGTGTCACTTCTCTCCACTGGGAAGGTATTTTAAGCAAACCCAATCACTGAGAGTGTAATTAAGGAGAGGGTGAAGATGTCAGGGTGACAGCACCATCTGAGCCTGAGGGTACTCACACAGATCCACTTTTTGGGGGTCTGCAATCTGCTGCCCAAACCACCCCTAGCACATTTTCCCACTATTCCCTCCTATAACTTCATAAAAATCTGCTTTTTGACAGAATAAGAAGCAATGCCAGCTCACAAATATGATGTTTCTCTAGTGAAAATAACAAGTGTCTACATCCCTGCTATGATTAGCTTTGTGTTAAGCTGGACAAGGAAGAAAAGGAGAATTTCAAGCTGGGTTTTAACTTCCTGCCTTTCTCCCCCTCTTTTTTCTTCAGGAAAAAAAGGAAAGCCTGACTGTATCACCAGCTCTAGACAGCAAAGCTGGTAAGATGAACTTCTTCAGGAGATGTGTTTGGTCCTGTCTTCCCTCACATGATTCATCAGCAACAACCACTTATACAGATACCACTGATTGCCTTAAAAACTAATTCCTATAAAAGCTTCCTCTGGCTAAAATTAGAAATGAAACAAACTCTACAGTCCTGAAAGGGCCTGAAGACAAAATTATGTCAATGAGAAAGAAGCTCATTTTCTTTTAAAACACAATGGTCACTGCAGCACATTTATCTTTCCTCCTGGTACATTTCTTCTCTGACATTATGCTAAGGATGCAAAAAAGGCTTCCAAGAATGCTAACACAAACCAAGTATAATTTTTTCATAGGGAAAACACACGTTCTTCCCATCAATGCACGAAAGCATCACTAAGACTTCCACTGAAATGAATGGAACAGCACCATGAGAAGGTCCCAGGGAATACAGATTGAAGCCCAATGGGCTTTAATATCAAACTATCAAATCCAAACCTAATGGTTTTATCCCGAGGTTGCCTCATTTATGAAGTTCTTTAGAAGCACATCACGGGGATGATGTCCCCTCAGGGAGCAGCAGGACACGGCTGGAATTGAAACCCCAACTCCTGCCCACCCCCGAGGGGGATCAATGCCGGGCAGCGGCTGGGATGGAAAAACACCCCAAAACCCCCCAACAACAGCATTTGTTTCCATAAACAGCCGAAAAGCAACGCAAGCTGCCGGTGAGACCGCAGGGGGAAGGATGAATGAAGCCTCAATGGGATAATTATAAAATGTATTATCTCTTATTAATTAAGTCTTTGGTCTTCATTTGTACCTTGAAGGAGCACGGAGCGGCAGCGGCGACACTCAGCGAAACCCACACGGAAGAACGACGGCGAGCGGTGGCCGGAGGTCATTCTTGAGGAGCTGCAAACACATACGAGGACAATTAGAAACGATACTTTGAAGCCGACTCGAAAAGAAAACCAGATTATTCCTTAGTCCTGCAGCAAGGACGGAGCGCTTCGCCCGGCAGCACTCGCAGCCGAGCAGGAGCCCACACGCACAGCGGGAAGGGGATCGGCGGCTCCCGGCCCCACAGGACACGGCCGCGCCCGAGCCGCC
>VXBB01021893.1:188987-223787 GCA_013399915.1 Illadopsis cleaveri
TTTGTGGAGGATTGACTTGAATTTCTCAACTGTCTGAAACTGGCATTAGTGCTCAACATTCTTAGAAGGGTGATATTCCTGCTTTTCCTGGTACTCACCAGTCCAATTTTGGGCTCATGAAACAAAGTCATGTGGGGTTTTTTTCCATTTTGTGATTTTACTGCCTTCTGCTGGTCAGAGATGATCAGGCTGAGCTTAATTTCTTACAATCAGCATGATCTAAAATGTAGCTGCCGTGCAAGTGCCAACAACGGATGCTTTGTGTATTTCTTGGTTTTTTGGGTTTTTTTCTGCAGCCTCATGGATATATTTCACATAGGAGGTTGATCAGTAAAGAGGATTGTGGGTTTTAATATGCAGACTACATCTTGTTCCAAAAGCCTGCTGTTGGCTTGAAGTGGGGATGTGGCAGATCACCTTTCTAATCCTACCCTGCCTTTCAGCTCCCTGCTTGCCCTTTGCTTCCAAGATAAAGAAAAAAGATTTAAAAATGAAAACCCTGTTGCTGTTTGCATAAACTCACAAAACTGTGCCCCCGTGACAGTGCAGAAAGAAAGAGACCTACAGAATTTCATGATCTGTTTAAGGAATTATAGTTGTTTAAAGTTTTATCTTTGCTTTTATTCCCTGAGACAGAGATGGATGTGCTTGTCTGCCTGTGGAGGGGCTGGAAGGTGGAGAGCTGAGGAGCTGACAGGGCTTGGAGCTGCCTAAATGTTGTACAAAGAGTTATCCAGCTGATGAAAGGAAAAGGCTCTTCCCCTTCCTGCCCCTTCCTGCTCTCAGATTTAATAACCATGCCCTGAATTGATACACAAGGTGCCACCTGGATGTACACTGTAAATCCCCTGGGCAGGCAGGTTATGAGGGGGAAGATATTTATTTTCTCCTTTTTTTTTTTTTTTCCACACAAAACAAAGCTTTGATTGCCAAATGATCACTCAGGCAACCATAAAGAATTGTCTGTAAAACAGAGAGTTTTCTTCATATCCACCAATTCCTATTTCTGTAGGAAAGGTTTGCAGAGGGAGTGGGAGAGAACTGAGTTCAACAGACTTCTAACAAATGTCACAGAGTTCACACTTTCAACATTTTAATAGCATAAAACCATCTCTGAGCTCCATTTGAATGTCACAAGGAGATTTTAAAAATCTGTGTTCCTGGAAAATATCATTTGTCCCTTTTTTTTTTAATAGGTAAACAAGGTGGATAACACCAAGTGGCAATGGCAAGATTAAAAGTTAGAGGAGATACTCTGATTTATGGAGATACACAACATTTATGCTCCAAAACACTGCAGAATGGTAAGAGAACACTGGGCAGAGAGGAATGAAGCTTCTGCTCCTGTTTCTGCCACTGTTCAATCGTCAGTAATCTGCAATATATTTAGAAAAGCTCATTAAACATTTGGCCAAATGGGCTTTCCCAAACATTGTTGTCTGAAGAGAAGCAGACCTTGGGTCAAGTAGCTGGAGAGAAGGGGATTTTTCCTCGTTTATTTTTAGTTTCATTTCCTAGGGAAGTAAACCATCTGTGATCTGTTTCCCTCTGGAAAGTTCTGAATTTGCTCTGCCATTCAAATTTGCAGAGCCTCAGAGATGTTAAATAACTGCAGTTTTTGTGGGGGACCCTGGAGCAGGAAAAGGGGAAAACATGGGGATTCAGACTGTGTGAATTTGTGCATCCTTCTGAGCAGCAGTGAGGGTGAAAGGGGCAGCAGCAGCTGGATTGCTCTGATGTGGGTGTCTCCCCCAAATCAGCCAGCAACTTCTGCTTGTACCACTCAGTCCCTCCAAATCCAGATTTCCTTTCTCTATCCCAGGATTAGGGTAAGGAAGGAGGCTTCAGTAGGATACTTGCAAGAGTCTGTACTCAGGCTACCCTTAATGTAAGATCTTAGTTATGCAAGAGGAAATAAAACACATTGATGCCATTTATAGAGTGTTGAATTGTGCTCGGGGTAGAAAAAATGATAAACATGAGCAGGAATTAATGGAAGCTCAGATGGGAAGACTTTGAGTCCTTCTCTGGGGAAATTTAATTTCTTGAACCCACCTTTTGAAGTGAAGAAATCTTAAAATAAACGTCCCAGAAGACACTAAAGCAGAAGTGAAGCCGCCATCAAATACCACCATTTGAAGAAGGCTCTGGAAAGGCTGGCACAGTTCTGTGAGTCCACAAAGGAAATAACAAGGATGTGAGGGATGTAGGGAAAGCTGCAGGAATTTGGAGAGTCCTCACTCCTTAAATCTCCTGGTTTCCCATTAATCCAGCAGAATTTGGGTACCGGGCAGACTGAGAAGAGCAGCACATTCTCTCTTGCCCGAGCTGTCCAGAGGAGATCGTGTTTGTGCAGTCTGTGTGACACACGTGTGTACATCTTTACATTTAAACATTTGCCAAGAGAGGCCGAGATTTGGCCCTTCCCGAGTGCTCCTCGTTCCCCGCAGCTGCCAGGAGGTGGCTCCCTGCATTTGCAGTCCTTATTTACTACTTTGTTTATGGAATTACGCTGGACACGTTTTCCGCGGAAAATGTTTTCCCTGTGTATGCCCTGAGGAAGTTTACGTCAGAAGAACAAGGAAGCCCTGGGCTCAGTAAATAATCTGCTAACAGGCAAGGCAAGGATCAGTTCACTTTTGTCCAAATGTTTTCTGCCTCTGAACCAAAGGGATTTTTCCTGTGCAGGACCTAATCTTATTATTTCTGTCAGGCTCGGGGAGTTACACCTGTACTGGTAGGGTGCACTTACCAAATTGGATTATAGCCCAGTAAAAGTCATTCTCAATTATTAAAAAATCATTTTAGTCACATGTTTTGAAGGATGCAGGTGGTCCATGGACAGGTACCCTGGTGAATTGATTAAAATGCTTCTTCATTCTCCCCATTTCAGTGTGAGAGTGGAACAGATTCCTGTGTCCAGGCCATGGACTCCTTTCTGGAGGCAGTGATGTTTCCCAAAGGCTGATGTGTTCTGTTGGAATGCAGTGTGGAACAAGCCAGGTTCCTTCTTTGCTTCCTAAAACATGGTGAGGAATTACAGTGTGTTAAAGAAGAGTAACTGTGCAGTATCCTCCTAATGCTGGTAAAGTTCCAGGTTTTAGGTTGGTTACTAGAAATATGTAGCCTCTATTCAAACGTTAATTTAAATTAACTTGGGCTGTCTGGAGGTATTAATTGCATGTGCACAGCCCCTCCACTCTTGATTTGTCTTCACCCTCACTCTGAGATACCAGACACCCTTGAGGACAAGACATGGGCACAAAAACCTGCAAAATAAACAGGGTAACACTCCAAGTACACCATGAACCACATACAATTTCTCCCTATTTTAGCAGAAAATGGTTCCATTTTCTGCTGCAGGAAAACTTGCCACACAACAGTTTTTTCTGAATCAGAATGATCTGCTAGTTCCTAAAGAAGTGGGGGTTTTTTGCAGACTGTAATTCCATGTAACAGGTTTCTGTGGTGGTCACATCTTTGCAAAGCTTGAGTTTGTTTCTTCAGACCAAGCATTTCCTTCAGTTAATTCACTTTCTAGGGTGACAAAACAGGCAGAAGGCTTGTGACTGTGCCTGTAAGAGGCAACACTCACCTTAGTACCCAAAATAACACCCTGACACAACCACATCAATCCCCCACATGTTGTTACCATGAAGTTTTGTATTTGGCACTATTGGATTTATAATGGTCAAAGTGCAATTTTTTTCCCCTCTTATTTCTTCACTTTTTCCTTGACTTCTCTTGGTTAATGTTCCATGCACTGCAAAATTTAGGGTCAATCTATAGAAGCTCTTGGGTTTTTTTGCAAGGTCACATGTACATTTCCACCAATGTTAGTGATCTCTTACTATTTGAACTCACAGACTTCGCAGACTTTTGCTCGTCACTATCTGAAAAGCAATGAGGAATCTGTATTTTTCTGAAATTCACAGGGTGTTGACTATTAATTGAGGGATTTTGCTCGTATTTAACCCAGCTATATGGAGAAAACCTATTTCTCTGCAAAGCAATGGCCTCCTGTTGTGAGAACATAATATATATGTATATATATGTGTGTGTGTATATATATATACACATATATGTGTCTGTATTTGATAGAGGTCCATTTTATATCCAGATAGGATGGCTGGAGCTCCTCTGGCCCAGCTCTCAGCTGCAGAAAAAGTCAAGAAAAAGCAAAGGTGACATCAAAACTGAGCAAGTTGTGCCCAAAACCCAACCAAGGTCATTTCTGTTTGGTAATAACTGACAGGAGGGGAAAATGAAACCTAAAACCCCAAAGGTCTCCAGTGGACCTTGGATACTCCGTGCTCTGTGTCAGGGCTGCTGGGGCTGGGCTGCTCTTTGCACCCTCTGGCAGCAGGAAGAGTTTCCCTTTCAGAACTGCAGGATTCCCAGTTTTGGTCTCAGAGTTTGGGTTGGGCAGGGATATTTTGCCCTCCTGCATTCCAGACTGGTGCCATTTTGAGGAGAAGAAAGGGGGAGAGGAAACATTGCTGGTGGTCCCTGATGCTTTGGTCTGTTCTTGTGAGCACACACACTCATGAGAATTTGGTCATAGAATTCTGGGTTGGTTGGGGTTGGAAGGGACCTGAAAGCTCATCCAGTTCCCCCCCCTGCCATGGGCAGGGACAGTTCCACTATCCCAGGGTGCTCCGAGCTCTGTCCAACTTGGCTTTGAACACTTCCAGAGATGGGGCAGCCACAATTTCTGTGGATATAAGGAGGCAAATCTCTTATCCCATCCACACTGTGGGAGGGCCTTCTCTGGTGTGCAATTCCACACGCAGGCAGCAACTCCAGAGCAAAAGTCTTTTGTCTTGGCAGACATTTGTGGGATATTTCCTCCCCTCCCCCTTGGAGAAGAACATCCCTTTCTCAGTGCCTACAATGGATCTTTGCTTCCAAGGATCTCTCTATATGTGTGACCCATGACAGCACCTTTGTGTGGTGGGGCACAGCCTCACCCACAGGGGATTCACTAAATCCACTGGGATCACTCACACATGGAGATATTTGCCGATTTTGGGGCACTGCCTGTGTAAACACACACAAACAGCAAAGCAGAGGAATTAAACACAGCTGGAAATCAGCAGCTCCTGCAAGGGAAGGAATTGGTGTCCTTGGTGTGTGGGAAACGTTCACACCACGCAAACAGATGGAGTGGGGGGAATTAACACTCCTGCTTCTGGACACTTCCTGGGTGACTATTAATAGTTCCCTGGTTTGGATTAATGCACAGCATATGTTGGGTAACAGGGACTGGGAGTTATCTGCTCGATCATGTCGTGGGCTCAGTCTTTTTTTTCATGAAACAGTCATTTTTTTTAGACTCCCTACCTTCTACCTCTTCCCATTAGAATAACCCCAAAACATGACCTGGTTGGAGACACTGGTAGTGATGGCATGGTTGGAATCTTCCATCCATCTTCTGAATCATCCTTAGGGACAATTTATAGCCTTTTTAAAGGAGAACATGGGATGATATGGGGCAGGATTGACTGGGAGCTGAGTTTTGTCTGGCCAAGGGACCTGGCCATGCCCTGCAGACCCATGACACCCAGCAAGCTGCACTGGGGGGTGGTTTAGGTTGGACATCCAGAGGAATTTCTTCATGAAAAGGGAGATTAGACATTGGAAGGGGCTGCCCAGGGAGGTTTGAAGTCCCCCACACCTGGAGGTGTCCAAGGAAGGACTGGAGGTGGCACTCACTGCTCTGGGCAGGTGACAAGGTGGGGATGGGGCACAGCTTGGACTCAATGCTCCTGGAGGGCTTTAACAACCTCAGCGATCCTGGGATTCCGGTACTGCCAAGGGTTGGCCTGGACTGAGGGCCAGGGGGGGATGCTGAGGAGCCTTTTCCCCAAACCACCGGCAGATCCCCATCAGCGGCGAGAACAACCCCAAGCGCTCTGCCTTCACACGGGAATACAGCGGCACCGCACGGGGACGGGACGCGCTCGGGGTGGGAGCCCGAGACCGGCTGGGGGTCACGACCGTGGGGACGGGGACAGGGAAAGAGACAGGGGCAGGGACGAGGACAGGGGATGGGAATATGGGCAGGGATGAGGATGGGGATGAGGACAGGGACAGGAACGAGGACAGGGAATGGGGATGAGGACAGGGGCAGGGACGAGGACAGGGAATGGGGATAGGGGCAGGGATGANCGCCGAGCGCGGGGCCGCTCCCCCGGGGGAGCTCCCTCGGCGGAGCGGGGGAGGGAGAGGGAAAGAGGAGGAAAAGAGCCGTGGAATTCCGCTCCCGCGAACAAAGGCCGGCCGGGCGCTTTGTGCAGCCCCTCTCGCCGCACAATGGGCGGCTCGGCGCTTTCCTGCCGGAGCCGGCCCTGCCCCGGCCGCCTCCCGGCGCTGCCCCGGCCTCGCACCTGGGAGGGGAGCGCCGACCTCCCTCTGGCTGGAAAATGGAGAGGGAGCTCAGCTCCCTTGCAGTGCTTCCCTGCCTTTTGTGTGTGAGCGGGGCTGCTGTGCCGTGACACCGCTCCTTTGGACGCGCGGAGCTACGTGAGGCTCGCGGTGCTGAGCATCCTCGGGTTTCTTAAAGTTTGGTTATTTTTTAAAGAGGAGCATTTGTAGAAATTTACCTGCCAACAGCAGGTTTCTGCGGATTTACGTTCCGAGTTAGGCATGTGGTTCCAGGTGGGAGCAGGTAGCCTTTGGTGACCTCTCCTACCTGTAACCAGCAGTGGAGTGAAAGCCAGAACCATCAGTTCTGCCAGAGCTGTTCAGGAGGCTGTGACAGTACCAAAAGGAGTCTCATTTTCATGCCAGTGAGTGAGAAGCTGTAGGTACAAATAGTTGCAGTTAGAGAAGCTGTGATGGAGAAGGGTCATGGACAGAGAAAAAGGAGGTCGAAGGAAAAGGCTTGGTAGGAGGTAGAGGAGTGACATGAGTCCCACCCCACTCAGGATCTGGAAACAGGTGAAAACATTGCTCTTCTCTTCAGGTTCTCTGCACGTTTTGATGTGCACCAGCCAGGGGTTAATGTGACAGGTCAAGAAATGGGGAGAGATGGATTTGCTGCCAGATCGTTTTTCCTGCTTCTTGATTGTAGTCATAGCAATAGTCACATGAGAGAGACAAGCACTGGAAGTCAGAGCTGTGCAGCCCTGGCAGGAAGTTAAATAAGATGGCCCTGGGGTGACCACTGTGGTGCTCAGTGTTCCTGCCTGGTTCCCTGGGTTGTAGCACAGCTGTGCCTCCTCTGTGCACCTTTTGGGATAACCTGATCCACTCCGGGTGTTTCCCAGTGTGTTTGTGGGTAGATGTGGTCCTTAAACAGGTTTGGTTCACCTGTACCTGTAGAAGGACCCGGATGCTTTGCAGTGAGGTCAGGGCTCTTGCATCTCCGACTTCCTTTTGCACTTGTGAGATTGTTGTGTTTTCTGTGGGGTTTCCCATGTTATAGTGTCATATTCTGAGAAATCTCAAATTCCTGGTTCGTGGCCTGCACACCCAGTGCACGTGAAGGCAGAAACATGTGGGCAGAGTGTTACACCTGGGGATGCCCAGGCTGGGCTGCTGCCCTTCTCCTGCTGGCACAGAACGTGCTGCTGGGAATGTTGCTGTTTCAGGGGGTGAGAGATTGGAGCAAGCAGTGCAAGGAAGTCCCAGAGCTGTGCTGGTGGCTGCTGGAAGCCCTCCCCAGTTCCATTGTTTCAAGAAGAATGGATCCCTCACATTTTCACACTCTGCCCTCCGGTTTGGCTGACTCATCGAGGTAGCATTTGTCTTATTCATAGGAAATAGCCATGCTGCTCTTGCTTTGCCTGTGTGCTTCAAATGGATGTCGTTCAGATCCACCAACACAAATTCCTTTAGTTCAGCCGAAAGTTTCTAAACTGGTTATTACGGCAGAGGCAGGAAAACAAACGTGGGATGGGCTGAGCTGTTTCTTGGAAAGCCCAGGGATGTGTCCCACAGCTCAGATTTACCTGCTGTGCTTTCTTCAGCCACCATGGTGCCCCTCAAGGGCATGAGCAGAATGCCAGTACCATCTCTGCCTGGTCATTGCATCCAGATCTCGAGGCTATCAGTAATTGCCCCAGCAGTTTTAAAATATCTTTTTAAGACTGTGTTGCAAGGTGTCTTCATGATTAGGTCCTGCTGCCTGTTTGTGGGATGGGTTTAAATTAGAATTTGGCCATCACAGGTACTCACTAATTCTTCTTTACTCCTGAGAAGAAGAAACTCCTGAGTTAAATTTAGTATAGTGGCTTAATAATCCCTGAGATCTTGTCTGAAATTGCTTATTTTTACTGGAAATATATTGGTAGGAATTTTTCTATTAAGCTGTAGTGGATCACATTCCTTTTGCAGCATACAGAAGCAGAGGTGATGCTTCTGTAGCAGCACTGAGGCTGTTGATTCCATCTCAGTGTGACAGCAGAGGAGCTTCAGTGCCACCTGTGTGTGGTGCACGTTCCCAGCTGTGTTATCCCAGTACATTTTCTGGATATGGGGCTGCTTGGCAAAGAAAAAGGATGTGGAACCCCTCCCCATCAAAAGGGTCAGTTTGGAGTCCCTGTATGTCCCAGCACTCCAGTGTTTCCTGGGATAGAGGAAAAGGTGTGCTGGCCTTTTTTGGGTTCAAAAAGAGAAAAAGAAAAGCTCCCCCTTTAAACTTCACACTGCAAAAACATTACAGGGATAAACTTGTGTAAGCTTTCATGTGAGCCCCTGACTCAGTGCCTTGTCAGTGCTCTTGGGCCATCCTGAGGCTGGGTTATCTGGGGAACTCAGATATGCCACACTCATGGATGTGTCTTTGCTTGGAAAGAGTTTTGATCTTCCTTTCCTGCTGCCACAGTGGGAGAGGATCCCTGTGACTTGGAACAGCATCCCTGCCCTCTGTTTGACAGTGCATGTCAGCCTCACACAAACCCCACAGTGGGATTTTTGCAACTGCTCTGTATTCTTTTGCTGAGAATTTTCAGTTTTCCTGTGCCCAGCTGTCAGTGGAGTCCAGAGAAAACAGTTTTTGCCTTGTGGCTCCAGCCCCTTGCCAGGTGCTGCCATGTGAACAGGAACCCCATGAGGTGCTGCTGTCTGGGGCTGATCCTGCTCTCAGACATTCAGTGACTTGGAAATTCCCCGTTACCCAGAGCTCTTATACTATATGGGATTCCTGGAGTAATCACAGCTTGTCTTTATGGATTTGAATTGAGGGGAAACCACTTGTGTTCACTACATTCAGAGCATCTTATTTTTGCTGCAGCTCCCTTTACACTGATGGGGTGCTGTAAAGGGGGACTTGGGAAGGCTAAATTTGTATTTATGTTCATTTAGAGTCCTTCTACACTCCCTGAATGATGTGTCAGGGGAGCTGACAGCCTCCTTTGCCCAGCCCCAGGGTGAAGAGGGATGGTGTGAAACCTGCACCCACTGAAACCAATAGCAGAGCTGTCACTGGCTCCCAGGAGCACCAAATCGGGCCAGAAGCGTGGTCACAGCAGAATATTCATCACAGTTTATTCTCTTCCCACATCCAGATGCCGTTTGCATTGTCAAAACACTGTCACAGATAACTGAAAGGACTTTTAGCAGGAATTTCAGAGCATCCCTTTCCCGTTCTCTCCAGAATTCCCATTGCCTGTCCCCGTTCAGCCTCTGTGGATGTCTCCTGTGGGAGTCAGCAGCGCTTGGGAAGCCCAAGAAAATCCCTGGCTGCTTAAAGCAAGGGAGAAGGCAGGGACAAAACTTCATCTCCAGGGCTCTGCTACAGAGCTGCTTCTCTGGTTCCTTCTTTGGTTGGGTGTTTTTGTCTTGAGGTGTGACTTTGCTGTCCTGCAGGATCCAGTCCTGTGGTCACTTCCACAGTCAGGTGTCCTGGCCCAGGATTCCCTCCTCTGCAGCCCAGGGGTGACGTTTCAGCCTCAATAATCAGATATTTTCAGAAGAGCACCACAGGCAGCGCTGTGTGATGTCTTCTCTTTTAATCAATGGTGAGGAAAAAGGGAACATGCTGTTGCTCATCTGTGTTAATTTAGGAACCCACACTCCGCCTGCAGCGGTCAGGGTCAGGCTGGGCATTTCCTCAGCTGTAAATCAAACCCATTTCACTCCAAGGGGAAGCAGTTCACTCAGAAGGAAACAGGAGTTTAGGAGGAAGGCTGGGTGCAGGGCTGAGCTGGCAGGGTGGCTCCAGGCCAGAGCTCTCCCTGCATCCCTGGAGGAGGTTCCCTCATGCAGCACAGTTTCCCTGGATGGTGACTCACACCTGGATGGGGCTGCAGGCAGCACAGCCCAGCTGGAGCTCTGGGGACACAGGGCCAGGTCCTCTCTCTGCAGAGGTGACACACAGCCAGTGCCACTGGGCTTGGGGGATTCACATCCAAGCACAGTGAGGCAGGAGGCTGGATGATGCCTCCAGCCCGTGCTGGCTGAACAGAGGGTGATGCTTTCACTTGAAGAAGTAAATGATGTGTAAATGCAGTTTTCTCTCTCTGAGGCAGAACAAGCAGCTTTGCTGGGGCTGCAGCTGCCTCGCTGTGCCAGGCTGCCTTTCTGGGTGTGCAGTCCCTGCACGTGACACCCAGGGTGAGGAACAGGCAGGAGCAGCAGCTCTGTCATTAGCAGGATGGGGAGAACCAATTTGCCTTCTCCTGTCCCAGTGGAAAAGGGAGACTTCCTCACATCACCCCAGGCTGTCCCTGACCCCACCTTTGCTGGGAAACAGGAGAGTTCCTGACCTTGCTCAGCATCACCAGGCAGATCTCAGGGAGTCTTTGGGGTTTTTTTGGGAAGGCAAAAAGAAGAACTGATATTTCCAGTTCACTGCTTGAGCTAAAAAAAAAAGTTAAAAAAAAAGGAACAGTTTTTGGGTTTGACCAGGCAGGGCACATAGAAACAGAAATGATTTTTGTGTGTAGTAAAGAACCCTGGGAGTGCAAACAAGTGGTTTCATTTTGTTATTTGCAGCTCGGAGTACTTTGAGAATGACTAGTTTTGTTTTGCTTTAGGAGCCAGTTCCAAGGGGAATTTTTTCCTTCTTCTTTGTGTTGCCTTTTTTTTTTTTCTGTGTGAACCACATGCACACACAATAATTAACCAGTGAAGAAGGTCAGAAAGGAAGTGACTGGGGAAGATGTACTTTAAACATAGACATTCATGAAGCTTTGGGCTGTAATTAACTGGAATGTTTGTCTGAGGTTCCCAGGTTACGTGTTGAATATTAGATAAGTTATTAAAGAGGCAGTTTTTTATTTGTCCTTTTAATTATCAAAGCTTTAGTGGCTCTTCAGCTCTATCAAATTATTAATTTTATTTTTTTTCTTACATTTAGAGGATATTTATTTCTCTTTTCTTGATGGGGTTTGGTGTAACACCAGCATTGCTTTAGGTTAGAAATAGTGCTCAGGGTTATAGTGTAACATGAACTGCTGGTCATGAACAGTTTGTCATGGACAAACAGCCTTTGGGAATGGAGGAGGAGGAGAAGGCAAGTGTGTTCATAGTGATGGAATGGTTTGGGTTGGAAGGGACCTTAAAGCTCATCCTGTGATCAGGGACACCTTCCACTGGACCAGGTGTTATTTGTTTTAGGGAAACTGGGAACCTCTGGGAGGAAACAGTGAGGAAGCAGCCCTAAAAGAAGTCAGCTGAGGTATTTTCTCAATGTGGAAATACTCAATTGGGTCTCCAGAGGTTCTGCTCCTTCTCTGGAGTGAGTGATCAGGATGAAGATTCCCAACTGGAACAACTCTAGAGAAGCCACTGGGTGACCAAGGGAGCCCAAAGGCTGGAAGGGGACACCTGGCAGGTAGAAAAGAGTGAGAGAGGGCTCTTGAACCTGATCATGCTGCCACAAACCCAGAGGGGTATAGATTACCCATAAATACACCTGGAGATCAGAATACGTTGGGAGATGGTTTCTAAGTGTCAGAGGCACGATGCTTTCTGGTAGGGAAGTGGTGTCCAAACCCTCTGTGGGTGCAGTGATACAGGAAGGAGTCAGCCTGAGCTGTGGATTGGTCTGCAGGCTTGGAATGAATAGCAGTTACTCCTGCAGCCTCCCCTCAGGAATTCTGAAGCTCAGTATCCATTTCCTTCACATGGGAAGAGTTTTGTGGGTGCTCATGAAAGCTGGAGAGGCAGGAGTGCTTCAGACTTGAGAGTGATGCTGGTTTCTTGGTGAAACCCGTGGGTGCAGTTCAGTTCTGACTGCTGTGGTTGTGCTTTGGGGGAATTTTCAAAATCCAGTGAGGTTATTAATGGGGCAGCAGCACAGCTGGTCAGTGGCACCACACTCCTTCCCCTGTTGGACCACGGAGATGCCTTGGGTTCCCGAGGATCCACGGGTTCAGGAGGAGCCAGGCACGGCTGTGCTTCCACAGCTGAGGACAGGTTCCCTCCTCTGGCTGTGCTTTCCACCTGGAAACAATGCCTCTTGAAAATGGGGCAGGGTTTTTAGTTTTTCCTGTGTTGTGCTGGGCTCTGATTTTTCCCGCCTGGGCTCTCTCTGTGCCTCATCAGGAGTGACACAAAACACACCTAGAGAGCCTGGTTTAAAGCAGAGCCTGTCTGCATCCTGAGGACAAGCTTTTCCATCCTCAGCCACAGCTCCATGGTGTGTTTTCCATGCCAAGCAGCCATTTTAATCCATTCCTACAAAATTTCCCTACGAATTTCCCTACAAAAGCCAGCAGCACTCATGGTTTGCTCTCACACGTGTCTGTGTGCACACATGGTGGGAACAGGGAGATGGCTTTTCCTGGATGTTCCCTGTCCCCAGCAGGACAGAAGCCACCCTGCAGAAGTGAAAACATCAGCTCCTGTGGATAAAGGCAATATTACTTCTTGCAGCCAGAATATATAAAACTTTTTTTTTTTTTTTCCCTCCTGCAGTCTACTTTTTAAAAAAGACAAATTAATGCTTCCTCTGGCTAATCTTATGTCCATCCTCTGGCCTGAGGAAACATCTGCTCTCCGTGGTGGCCTCAATTGTCCCAGCCAGTTCCCTCTTAGAGTCCCCTACTCTATTCCTGCCCACCAGCAATCCCAAAGCCAGGAGCCCACCCTGATGTCCAGGTTTTGCTCAGGACAGGTTTAACCACCTCCTTGGCAGGATTTTAGCAGCTCCTGTGCTGTGCTGGTAAACAGCACAGTCCCTCTGGTGAGATCAGGAGTCTCTCAGCCATGAGGATGCTCAAAGGTCACTGATACAGCAGAAAAAAAATCCCCCCTGTCCTTGCAGCCTCTTCATCTGCCTTATGTGTCTCCTTGGAGCTGTCAGTTTGCTCTGGGAGCCAGAGCTGCCAGCAGTGCTGTGGTGTGGTGAATAACACTGGGGGTGGGTTTGTCACTGATAAATTGGGTGTTGACTCCTGGAGAGGAGCACTTGTGTTGGTGAGGTCCCCTAGGCCAGGGGTACTCAGCAGCTTTTCAGCTACACAGCTTTTTTTGTGGAAGGAATCTGGGTTTTGGTTTGCTTTTGGAACGAAACCATTTCCACCCACCTCAGAGGCTTGGCTATCCCTGCTGAGAGGGACTGCAGCTTCCTGCTGGATCCAGGATGGAGAGCTGGGGGTGGCTGTGGTGGGGCTGCACCTGGGGCTCTTTGTTCAGACAGCCCCTGGCCATCAGCATTTCCCTCTCCATTGTGCTCTTCCTTCACCCTCCAGGTGTCTTTACCCACCTGTTGTGTTTTCAGCATTACCAGAGACAATGTGGCTCTTCAGCCAAAATGGAAAACCGTGGAGGGTCACAGCTTTCACCATCCAGGCATGGAAGGGCTGCTCTGTGCTTTCCATTCCTGGTGAGAAAATTACCCAGCGGTGGAATTTCTGTCTGGCAGAGACACAAGGCTCTGTGCCAGTGTTTCCTCTGCTTGTCACTTTTACCTTTCCTACATGGGAAGGGAAACACCTTTTTGTTCTGACCCAGTCATTTGTTTCCTGGTCCTTTGTCTGACTGTGATTGCAAACCCCAAAAATAGGCAGAGGGATGAAAATGCAGAGTACAGGAGCAGCTGTGTGACCAGGAACTGCTGAAGGGTAAGAGGAGAACTCTGGAGAAGAGCTTTTCTTGTGGAAGAGCCTGCTGGGAACAAGTTAATTTGTGCTCGGGGTCACGTGCATTTTATTGCCACAGATGTGCACAGAAGAGCAGTTCACAAAAGGGAAAAAAACCAAAATTAATTGCTGTTAAAAATGTGTGTCTGCAGCCTTGTGAGAGCTTTGTGATTCCTGGGAATTCATTCTACAGGATCTGTTCCCAGCAGGCCGTGACACCCTCCCTGCAGTGAGCAGAGCCTGGTTTGGTTGCACAGGGAGCACGGGGAGGTGTGTGTGCTCCATGCCCGTGTCCCTGTCAGAGATAACCCTGTCCCTGTGTCATTGCAGGACCGTGGCAGCCGAGGTCAGGAAGCAGATCTCGGGGCAGTATGGAGGCTCCCCACAGCTCCTCAAGAACCTCAACATTGGAGGCAGCGTCTCTCATCACACCTCTGTAAGTCATGCCTGGGGCGGGGCGTGCTCAGGCTGCTGCCCATGGTCATTTCACCCTCTGGGGGGAAACTGCAGTGCTGACAGGTTGTTGGTGTCAGCAGCTCTGATAACACCAAGGACAAAATTCCATGCAAAACCCACTGATTTTGGGGGTTTCTGTGTTGCAGATCCGTTGGTGTGGCTGGGAATCTGTGTTTCTGTAGGACAAGACCTAGAATATCGCTCTTGACCAGATATTAGTTGTTTTATCCCCAAGCAGCCTGGATTGGGCATTAAATTCCATGTGTGTGTGGTTCTGTGCATGGAGAGCTCTTTGCAAGCTCCTGCACTTCAGGTTGCTGTTTTCCTGTCCTTGTGGCTCTGGAGAGCAGGACCACAGCGACTCATCTACTCTTCTGAAGTATTTTAAATATTATTGTGGAAGCTGAGTGTGGCTATTCCTCAGGGATGTATATTTACTTACAAGTTTACAGCCCACTTTGAAGAGCTGTATTGTCACAATCACCCTTTCTGAAGTCAGACTTCCCTTGCATGGCCTACCAGTAACCTTCCAGATTTATTGTGGTAAACATTTCAAGAGTGCAGCAAACTTTTTCAGGCTGGAAATGTTTGATTTGGGATCTCACTTGAGGTCACAGCAGTTCCTTTTGTTGCAGTCGACTTAGAAAACAAATATTGGAGCATCTTGTTTTCTTAAGAGAGGAGTGGTTAGGTCAGGCAGGGCTGGAAATGTGCCCTGAATTTGATAGTCTGTGCAAGTGCTGTGAGTTTACAGGAGTTCTTCTCTTTGGAGTGGGGTGCTGTAGTGTTTCCTCAAATCCTGGGATTGTGGGAATGAGTTCGTGGGAATTCCCTCTGCTTCATGTCCAGTGTGACCTGTTAAAGCTTCCTCCTGTGGAACACAAAGGTGTGCTCAGAGCTGGGTGTCACCTCAGCAGGGATCTCCAGGCTGACCTCAGCTCAGAGCAGTGACTTCAGTGCAGGCACAAGCCACATCTCTGAGGAGATCTGGCTGTGCCAGAGGCACTGGGCATGGAGGAGGGCTGGAATTCCTGTCATTGCCCAGGAGCACAGGGAGAGCAGGAGGCTGATGTGTCAGCGTGGTGGGGGCTGAGCAGGGAGGGTTAATGAGAGAAGGGTTAATGAGAGCAGGGTTAATGAGAGCTGCTGTCCAGGCTAATGCCTTATCTCAGTGGCTCTGCTGGGCTGTGCAGTGATAATGCAAAGCCCTGACTTGGCAGTTCTGGATGGTCTTTTGCATAATCCAGCATTAGAATAGGGAGGGTCCCCTGCTATTAGCTGGTGTGTGGAGCACTCAGTGTCATTGACTCCACTTCCCTGCAGCACTGGACAGCTGAGGAATGCACTCCCATTGGATATCCATCCCAGGAACTGCCGTGCCTCCCTTGTCTCACCTGTGCTTTCATCTTGGAAAGAGTTGGCTGAATTGCCTTTCTGCTCTTATAAAGTGAAATGTCTCCTGTGAATCTCTCCAGGCTGCTCCTCACCCAGCCATGGTTTTGATCAGTTTTTCCTTGTATTACCTCCTTCACTCTGAATTGTCTCTTCCACTTTTTCCTCCTATTCCTAAGGTTTTTTCCATTCTGCCACCAACCAAGCGTTCATGCTCAAAGCATCAGTCCTGTTGATCTTCACATGTATTTTTTGATACAGGATCAGACTTGTTGGTCATGGTATTACCAGTAGCTCTCATTATCCTGTTACCCTGGTGTCTGCTAGTAAATATATGCAAGAATCTATAAAAATGCTGGAAAAGGTCATGCTGGCTCTGAGCTTTTCCTATCAAACTGCATCATGTGATGGCTGCTGTGATAAGCTCCCAGTTTGTCACATTAAATTGGGGGCTGAGCAGAGATGCTGTGCAGAAGCCTGATTAACACGGGGTGATGGCTTGTAGGAGATAGTCTGTAGGAAAAGTCTATTTAGTTAAGTCATGAGTCTGTATCCTGAGGCTGCATAATACGACAGAGGTTTGCTTGTCTGAGTTTTGGGTTAATTTCTCTCCCCGAGGCATCTGTCAGGATCTGCTGTGCCTGCCTGGCCTGGTTTGATAATCAGCATTATGCAGAGGGAAAGCATGGCTGTGTGAAGCTGTGTTTGCTCTGGAAAAGTTCAGTTCTGTGTAGCCACACTGGTTTAAAAGCCTAAAGTAGGGCATGTAGTGTGGGTGTGAGTAGGAAATTCTTGCTAAAATGTTGTGTGATTGAGTTTCAGTATCTGCACAATGGCAGCTGGTTGGGATTGAGGGGCTCCAGCCTGCCAGAGTTCAAGAATTGTTTGGCCAGGCACAGAATTATTTGCTCTCAGGCACAGGGTGGGATTGTTGGGGTTGTCCTGTGCAGAACCAGGAGCTGGATTGGATGATCCCTGTAGGTCCCTCCCAGCTCAGGATATTCCATGATTCTGCAGCTCCAGTGATTGTGCAGATGTGATCTCTCATGCCCATCTTGCTCACTGTGGTGGGAATTCTGGTCCAGGAAAGGTCAGCACTGATTCTCTGATGGTTGCCAACAGCAGCTGCTTGTGGTGGTTTGTTTGAGAGTCTTTTCAATCCAATGGAGATGTTTTTATGGGGAAATGGAGTTTTTGTGAATGAAGAGCCTGCAGCACCGTGCTTGCTTGGGCCTTTTGTTTCTTGTCAGCTGAGGCCAGTGCAGGATGTTCCCCACTCCACAGACTTGCCCGTGGTTGAACCTGGGATAAATGCAAAAACCTGCCAGCTGAATTTTAGCAAGTCTCTTCCCTTTTGCCTCACAGGCAGCAGACAAAATGCTGCCAGAACTGTTTCTAATTTGGTATCTGGTAGAGCTGGGGAGAAGACACTGCCTTCAAATGAGTTTATTATTGTCAGCCTCCACCCTTCTGCCACTTTAGGAGCAGCTGATTTTAATGGCACATTCCTCAAACCCCAGACACAGGTCCAAGGCCCTCAGAGGCTTTTCCTGTGTAACCCAATGTGCCAGGCTGGGGCTCCTGGCAGGATGCAGTCCCTGCAGCCCTGAGCTTTTTTATTTTTGCAACCCACAACAGAAGGCACTGACAGTTTGTTATTGGGAAACAGGAGCTGTGAGCTCTCAGAGTTCCATGAAGGAGGGTTTATTTTTTTTTTAAGTTATTTTTGTAAGCCTCTCCAAGCCCGCTGGTGAATGGAGGGTGCATTTTAACCTTGCTGGGTGTGCTCTGGGTTGGAACCCATGGGCTCTGCTCACCTTGGGTGCCCCCAGAGGTTCAGCATTCCCTGCTGGGAGCTGGTGCTTCTCACCCCCAGCCCCACTGGGTGAAAGCAGAGAGCCTGCACTTCCTCTGGGAGAATTCCCCAGCATCTTGCAGGATGGGGAATTTGCTGTGTTTGTTTGATGAACCAGACTGTTTACTATGGGCCATTGTAATCCCTCGTGACTCACCACTTTCTTTTCTTCCCAAGTTTGTTTTTTCTGTGGAGCAGCTCCTTGTGCACAGTTAACTCTGTCTGCTGAAAGTATATAGAGACTTAAAATCTTGGACTTTTTTTTCACTTTTGAGTGCCAAGGATAATAATTGAAATGTTGTTTGGTTGTTGCACAAACCTTGATTTTTTTTTTTTCCCCAAGATAAAAATTCTCTTAATTTTTAAAAATCTTTTCAGGTCTGTTTTTTTTCTATTTCTTTACATCTTTAGAGATATATTTTAATGGTTGGACATAGCACTTAGTGCAGTGGTCTGGTTGACAAGATGGTGTTCAGTCAAAGTTTGGGCATGGATGATGTGGGAGGACTTTGCCAACCTTAATGACTCTGTGATTTCCCAAAGAAAAAAATTCTCTTAATTTTTAAAAATCTTTTCAGGTCTGTTTTTTTTCTATTTCTTTACATCTTTAGAGATATATTTTAATGGTTGGACATAGCACTTAGTGCAGTGGTCTGGTTGACAAGATGGTGTTCAGTCAAAGTTTGGGCATGGATGATATGAGAGGACTTTGCCAGCCTTAATGACTCTGTGATTTAATTAGAAGAGCAGCTTTTTACTAAACTTGAAAATAAGCAGAGTGAATGTACATTCAGTTTTTATATGTGATTTTTATAGAAAAATCACAGCTTTTTCCAAGGGATTGGGGGTAATATTTCCTGCCTATTGATGTATGTTACAGCAGAGATGATTGTTAGTGTGTAAAGGAAAACTGTTATAAGAGATACTAATTAGTCTGGGAATAAAGGGGTCTGGATTCTTGGCTGTGATATGATCTGACCACGTCTGCTCTCAGCACTTCATTTTCTCCTATAAAATGAAGGTGCTGACATTTCCATATCTTTGTAAAGCACTGCTGGCTTTATGGGCATTATCTGGGCTAATTGAGGCTTTGTCTTGGATTTATTGGATGTCAGACTTTGGCCATGTATTCAAAGATAGCATCTAATTATTCAAAAAGAGAATATAGGTTCCTTTGTCTGTTTCCATTGTTTGTTTTAACATAATTTAAGAGAAGAAGAAAAGGTGATTTGTGCAAATGAATGGGAAGCAGAGCAGAGGAAAACATGACAGTGTCCTGTGTGGCACTGAAAAGGGCGTTTTGGAGTCTTCAGAGCCAAGTAATTTTATCACCAAAAATTGAAAAGGAGAATGAGCCAAGTCTTTCTGCTGTCTCAGGGCTGATGGAGGCTGAGTGATGCCTCCCATTATTTGTATTTCCTGGAGGTTTTTGCCCTGCCTGGCTGGATGGTCTGTCCTCATCGGGCAGGGGAGGATGGGAGAGGCCCCCGGAATGCTCACCTGGAGAGGAGAAGCTCCAGGGCCTGCTCACAGTTCACTCTGCTCTGATGCAGGCACTTTCTGTAGGACATTAAAGCTGCTCCCATTCTGTGGCTAAAGGCAGCAGTGAGCCCTGTGGCAAAGGTCAGGGGTGTTTTATCCGGTCGGGTGAGTCTGGTGTCCACTGCAAATTGCAGAGTCTCTACAATAACTTAAACAATTCAGGTGTTGGCAGGGATAAATTCTCTTAACTAAATGATATTATACCAAGTAGTTGTTAATAAACAGGCTGGGAGAGCTGGGAATGCTCACCTGGAGAGGAGAAGCTCCAGGGAGAGCTCAGAGCCCCTGGCAGGGCCTAAAGGGGCTCCAGGAGAGCTGGAGAGGGACTGGGGACAAGGGACAGAGGGGCAGGACACAGGGAATGGCTTCCCAGTGCCAGAGGTTAGATGTTAGGAGAATTTCTTTGCTCAGAGGGTGAAGAGGCCCTGGCACAGGCTGCCCTGGGGCTGCCCCATCCCTGGGAGTGTCCCAGGCACTGAACAGTTTGAGCAGCTCTGTGTGACACCGGCTCCTCACGTGTCCTGTGGGTCATCCATCCATGCAGGGCATAAATTGTCCCCTGGGAATTGAAAGGTGCCTGTGCCAGGTGTTTCCCACTCAGGAGAGCATGTCTGTGGCCACCAGGGCTCAGGGCCACCAGGGTCTGCCTGTGTGAGCCCCAAAGCTCTGGAGGGGTCAGTCTCTGCGGCCCTGATGTAACATTTCTGCCACAAGTGGGGAATCTGTGATTTTTCTGCAGTCTCTGTTCAAACTCTCTGCCTTTTTCATTTCTCTGTTGCTGTCTCCGTTTCTGCTTTCAGTGTTGTCACAGTTTATCAGAGGGAGACTCTTCGAGATGAGTCTCAGCACTTGCATTTTCTGTATCAAAGTCTTTGTGTTCTCCAAATACTCTTGGTGAAATTACACAATTCTTAGTCATCAAAGATCTTGTCTTCTTACCCGTCCTTGGAGGCATAACTCGTGTCTTTCTAGGGTTGGTAAGAAATTGCTTTAGTATTCCCAGATAACTAATTAATCTCTGATTAATATTAATATTTCTATACCCACATGGCTTCCTACATTAGCAACCAGTTATCACAGCAAATAACCTGGCAGTATTTGTACATAAAGCATCTCACTGGTTTTGGGACTGGCTGTTACTTTTTACATGTAGGATCCTTCTTTAGGTGTATTTGTAATTATTTTGCAGAATCCCAGACTGCTTTGGGTTGGAAGGACCTTGAAGCTCATCCTGTTCCACCCCTTACCAGGGGCAGGGGCATTATCCCAGGTTGCTCCAAGCCCTGTCCAACCTGGCCTTGGACATTTCCAGGGATGGGGAATCCATTTCCTTTCATTAGAGGCTTTTCCTAACTCCAGCATTGTGACAGAATTTGACACACACTGCAGATCTCACAGAATCCAGATCTTCAAACTGAATGTTTTCAGATTTCAAGAAATGGAGGCTTCAGACACAGAGAATGCTTACAACCATTTTTGGGGCACGTTTGCAATTTGGAAATAAAGGGCTTTCAGCAGCTGCTCTCTGTGGTAATGACATCTCACAGAACATGATACAGAAGAAGGAATAAGAGCCAGAGCAGGAGATAGGGAACTGCATTCCAGAGGCAGTGGGGAGGTAATGACTGCACTTCTGCCTGGGGAGGTGTCATCCTTGGTGAGGCTTGGGAGCTGCCTGTGGTTGATGGAAAGCAGAGATTGCCGAGGAATCTCCTTGGTTCATTTGAATATTTCCATGTGTTATAAATGCAGCCAAAAAAATGAAATGCAGGAGTTCTCCGGGCTCACCAGGCATCAGAAGTATGGGTTTTCTGCAATGTAGGGATGGCAGCAGACAGATATGTGAGGCTTTGAATTTGGATCAGTTTGGATTATTTTTGGAGTGTTTAGTTGAAAGAAAATGTCATTTTTGCAAGTAAAACATGTTTTTTCATTACTTGACTGTTGTCAGTGGTTAACATTACGCTGCTCATGTTTCAAAACCTCTTAGAGTGACTTGCCTGTAGTTCACACTTAAAAATAGATCTAATGCCTGTGTTTAGCAAGCTCATTTCTTTAAACTGTTACCTTCTTTAACCTGCCTGCAAATTGTAACTTTTTTTTTAGCATGTTACATTCTCAGATTTATTCTGAGTCCTTCCAGTACATCAGATTTGACTCCTGTTCCCTGAGATACCAGTATCCCTTTAAGGGTGACAGGATTTTGCCACAGCAAGCACAGACCTTCTGCATTCCTGACTGCTCAGCAAGGGAAGTGCCTGTTTGCCCTGGAGACCCAGAGATAGCTGGGGCTCAGTTTTGAGATGTTAATCTGCTGCTTCTGTCCTTCCAAGATTTTGCCCAGGGAAGGCAGTGGGTGGGAAGTTGGTATTAATTTAGAATTTGGAGCTTTGGCACAATCTGTTGCAGTTTTAGCACGTTATAAATCGCTTAATATTTAAGGAGGTATTGAAGTTAAGATGGAACTTTGTCCTGATTTCAAAATTGGCAAGAAATATCACCCTGATTTTGAAGAAGTGCTTTAGCTGCCAAGTAAAAATAGCAGTCAGGATCCTCCCTGTGATGAGGAGCTCTCTGCAAGGTTAATTTTTCAAGGTCCCTTATCAGATCCTTACAGGGAGTTTTACTCCCACACGGGAGGCAGGAGATACAACCTTCCACGCTTTTTACCATTGTGATTTTTACAGAGCCCTCAATTATACTGTGATCCTCACAGGGGCTGGGGCTCTGCCCTTGGGAACTGTGCATCTTATTTGAGCTAAAAAGAAAATTGGGCTTGGATTGGGCCGGAGCAGCTTGGGTTCAAATCCTTGTTGTGCCAGATGCATCCTGCCAGGCTGTCATGTCACAACGTCTCCGTGCTGTTGGGGCTCCCTGTGAGATTGGACATCCTGGGAGGGCAGAGGTGAGGGAGGGAGAAGGAAATGGGAGGGAATGTTGTTTTCCATGGCTGTGCTGTCACACACAAGCTGGAAAAGTCTGCAGAACCATAGCAGGGATTTGAGTGTGGCACTTCCAGTGTGTCCCACGAGACTCCTCGTGGCGCTCAGGACAACGTGTGTGAGTTGGGCAAACATCCCCTGTGCCCAGCGGTTTGTTTAGGGGAGGGATGGGCTGAAGTCCTCCAGGGGATGCCTGTGGACATCAGGGCACTGTGCTCCAGTCAGTCCCTGTGAAATGGAGATGAATCACTGTCCCTTTTCCTGCCCTAGTTGTTACTGAGCTGCCGTGCAGTGCCCAGGAGAGCAGATCTTGAGTCTTCAGGTAGCTGCACAGGTGCAGGTCCTGTACAAGCCTCTGCATTGTGTTTTTTGTTTCCTTGTGTGAGCTTTGCAGTGTGGTGCCCTGGGTGTAGCTTTCCCTGCACGTTATCCCTTTGTTCCCTTTGTTATCCCTTTGGGGTGTTTGGCTAAAGTGAGTGAAGGTTTGTGTTACCCTCCATGGAGTGATGCCACATCCCCTCCCTGAGGCTCCTGCAGATTTCTGCAGGTGCTTTTGTAGGTGATGATGATCCAGCTAGGTGCTCAAAAGGAGGAAATAAATAGGAGAGAGACATGTGCACTAAAACTCCACAAAAATACAGTGTTTGCTGTCTGGGGAAGGGCAAAGTCGATAGGGAACGCAGTTTTATTTTCCAGCTTTTAAGGGGATGTAACAGTGAAGAATAACACAACCTTAAAGAAGAAAGCTTGAGTGTCCCCATTGCAGGAGAGCTGTAAACCTTTGAAATAGGGGTTTGTCCTGCAAGTGCTGAGAGCCAGAACTGCAGCAGCACAGGTGCACCTCTGGAAACTGCCTGTTAAATGGGTTAGAGAAGGCAAATCAAGCAGGCTGCTGTCTGATTTAACTGATTGAACATGTCTGTGGTCAGGTTAAGGACATGCACAGTTGTCATTTCCAATTGAGGGGTTTGATTTGGATTTTTGGAGTCCTGTTTGATTTCTTCTGTACTTTCAGTTTATCAGTACTGTGATAAACACTGTGTTTATGCTGGCAGGAAACAGGTTATGCCCCTCTTAATCATCCTGAGCTGCCCTTTCTCCCCACATTGTCCTCCTGTAGATTTTAATAGCAACAGAACAGTGCTTGCCATGAGTGAGGTGGCAGTGCCTGATCCTGAGATAAAGACTGAGTGAAAACCGTGTTAGGTAATTGCCCAGAATTTCATCTGTAATTACAGCCTGCACAAAATCAAAGAGTATTTTTTAAAATACTCTTTGCAATTCTGGCAGCAGCTTTCCTTTGCATATTTTTAGCATGTATTTGCTATTAATTTACATTATTCTGTGGTCCTGGTGGGGAAGATGCTCAGGGCTCTTGCAGACTTTGGTTTCTGGAGGGTCTTAATAAACTCAACAGAAATGGACTCTCTGGCAAGGATTTCTTATAGTAACACTCCAGTATTCCCCCTTAGGTTTATTAGAGGAGACCACATTGAAGCCTTTCAGTACTTAAAGGGGGCTTAGAAAAAACAAGGAGAGTGACTTTTTACACAGGCAGACAGTGGTAGGGAGAATGGTTTCAAACTAAAAGAGGGGAAATTCAGATTAGATATTAAGAAATTGCTCCCTGTGAGGCTCCTGAGGCCCTGGCACAGGGTGCCCAGAGAAGCTGTGGCTGCCCCTGGATCCCTGGAAGTGTCCAAGGCCAGGTTGGATGGGGCTTGGAGCACCCTGGGATAGTGGAAGGTGTCAGGGTTGAAAGAGGATGAGCTTTAAGGTCCTTTCCTGCAAAATCACTCTGGGATCCTGTGATTAGCCAGTTGGTTGGTGGTCTGCATGTTTGCAAACACGGGACTGGAATTGTCCTGCTGCCTTTGGAAGTCCAGTGAAGAAGAACTGGCTGTGTTTTGTGAAGGAGACACCTATTGTTGCTTCCTTGGAGCTGCCAGGAGGAATGGAGAAGGCTTTTCCTGGGGCAGGATGAAGATTGCACTGGAGATGGCTGTGTCTGCAGCCTGCCAGCAAGCAGGGCTGTGGCAGAGCACAGCTTTATCCTCCTCAGCTGTTGCCCCTTCCTGCTGCAGCAGATTTCAAACCTTTCCACGTGCAGCTGACGGAACTGGCAATTCTCTGACGGTTGAGATCAGCTGTACCACAGTGTCACAGTCCTGCAGGTCAGGACAATCAGCTGTTGGATGCCTCTTGTTTTTCCTGGTGCCACAGGAGGTCAGCTGGCTGGAGGTGAGATAACAAAGCAGGTTCTGCTCCTCCAGCAGCAATGAAGTTGATTGGGATGATGGGGTTGAGTAACCTGGTCTTTATCCGAGCTTGTCCAACTCCTCCAGTGGGCATGTTGGTGGGTCTGTGTGGCAATTTCAGGTGACTGCTGCTTTGCCCAAGTGACACAGGAATAGCCCTTGGTGTTTTGTGTGTCATTGTCCCCATCCACACCTTTGGAGCGATGCTGGAGCATGAAGCAGGACAGGGAAAAGATTAAACCATTGACAGCAAGAGCCTTGAGAGCAGCTCTTGTGGTTCTGTTCACATGTGGGGACATCTTTTAGGTTCATATTCCTTTTGGTGCATTTATTCATCCTTCTTTCCTCCTCCTTCTTTTTCATCACTTCTTCCCCCACAAATATCTGAAGCCTAAAATAACGTGCTTGCCTTTTATCTGCCAATAGTCTGACACCAAGTAGTTCCTCTCCATACCCATGAATTTATGTTTGGCCTGTTTACTCAGGTGCTAGACAGTATTTCTGGCTGCACAGATGGTGAGTCTAACACAGGCCTCTGGGTTTGACTTCTATGTTTGTTTACATCTTCATGGTACAAGAGTTACCCGAACAGACAAACTGGAAAATTGTGAAGTGCAACCTTGAGTCTAATCCTGAAATGTGTGAAGGGCTTGGAAAACCTCTGGAGAGCCCCCGAGCATTTCCTGCCTTTCTGGATTGGGTGATTTTTATTTGGCATGGCCACTTCATTCATCTCCTGTCTAACACATCACAATGCTGCTGTTGGACAAGGGGAATTTGAGATGTGAAGTGCCAGGGAGGAGGGGACGTGGTGTGTTTTGGGCTGTGACAGTCTCACGCCCTTGGTCCTGCCTGTCCCCGTGAGCTCTGCGTTAATACACAAGTTTTTTCCTCATCTTTGTCATAATTCTGTTTATCAGGATGGGTGGAGTGGAAAGGTTGGAAGGGATGAGGGATAGGTTCCTGTGTGTTAGACAATCACAGGTAAATGAGTTTGTGCAGATTAAAACACAACACTTGCACGGGCAGCTCACTTTTGGAAGATCCCTCAGCTTTGGAGCTGCCAGGTCAGAAAGAAGGATAAAAAGTAAGCCTTAAAATGTTAGGGCTTAAAAATAGGGTCAGCCAAGCAGCTTTAATTCATCCTGTGAGGCATCCTTACCCCTCTGAGAGGTGCTGACAGTGTCCAACAAGGAGCGGCATCGCTGCATGGAGGGAGCTCTGCACTAGCCATGGGATGTGAGGGGGTTCTTTTCCCAGGACCTCTGGACACCCCCTGCTCCTGGAGCTTTTGCCCAGTGATTTTGTGACTTTTATCTTCATTTGCAAGGAGTCTCCGTTGCTGGGTGGTTCCTGCTGTTTGGTTCTGAGGTTTGTCAGTGGAAGGGGCGATTTGAGGCAGAGCAGCACTGGAGGTTTGCAGCGCTTGGAAACAAACAGGCACTTGTAGCAATTCCTTAGAGGAAAAGCTGTCACCTCTCAGTGACATTTGTCAGGGATCTTGTGCCAAATGGAGCTGGTCTGCCTGTTTGTAGAGAGCAGGTGAGGTGGTGACATCTCAGCTGTGGTGTGGGCAGCAGCAGTGACAAGTTCAGCTGGTGGTGAGCATTGCAGCAATGAAAACACTGAAAAGTGTCTGGTTTGTGTTTCCAAAAGTTCTCCAAAATCACGTACTTTGAGTCCATTTCAAGAATCCAGCATTAGTAGGGGGCAAAAGGTTATGGGGTTAAAGAGATGATCATTACCTTCTTGTGAAAGGTGTCCCTGCCCATGGCAGAGGTTTGGAATGAGCTGATCTTTAAGGTCCCTTCCAGCCCTTCTATGATTCTTTTGATATGTCTTTACACAGAAATTAATTCGTTTATTTTACCTAAATTGCAGAATCAAATACTATGTTTCTAACCACAATATATTTTTTTGGTGACTCAGATTCTTATCTGGCAAAAAGTCATGTGGTCCAATTCCCCTGACTTCTTTGGAGTCACGCTGGTTTCCTGCTGAAGGATTTGCCTTCTAAGAAAATTGCAGTGTTCATTAAAGTTGGTTGTGGTAGGGAGATTCTTTCAGTACCCTCTGTGTTAGCCGAGTCTTTTTCCTTGAACAAAAAGTTGATTCATTTCAGAACTTGTTTACGATAGTTTCAAAACTGGAATTTGGGATTTGTGTAGCAATGTTTTCGAGAAGGACGTTTAAAACTGAAGTACTGAGTGTTCTTTTTGGAGTCATCTCCAACACAAGCTAAAGGATAGTTCCTTGTCCCACAGAAATTAGCTGGATGACAGGAAAGGGGAAGTTAGTAGAGAAAACTGCTGAATTTGGATGTGTTTTTGTGACTCTTGTTAGAACACTCAGCCTCACTGGCACGTGCCAGGGAATTCTAGGAAATCTGTCAGTTGCTGTAGAGACAGCTTCCTCAAAACTTGTTTTTAGTGTTTCATTTTCTTAATGTCTATGTTCATGTATAGCCTCATAGGATAATGATCTCATAGTGAAGGATTTATATGTATTTATATAATGGAATATGTAAAAATGCAAGTTATGCAATGTGAGTATGTATCCAGTTTATGCAAATTTTCTTCTAATGTATCTAAAAAAAGCTCAGGATGGTGAGATCAGCACTGCCAGTGAAATCTATTGTTTTCCTGCACGTTTTCAGTCATTCCTTGTGCTTCAGGCAAAGGCTTTGTGCTCAGTAAAGATGATTTTTAAGCATCCGTTTTATTGAGGGCAGTGTCCCTTCCTGGCATGGGCAGAGTCATTGTGGCACTAAAGGCTCTAATATCAGGGAGAAGAGGTGGTTAAACTTGTACCTGTGGTAGGTGAACCTTGTGTTTTGTGTTCCCCAGAGAGGTGGTTTAATTCAAAATAATGTTAGTCCTCAGAGCTGTGTGGCTGCCTGAGTTCCTGGTAAATCAGGCCTTGCTCTGGGTTCTGGCTGGGGGCCGTGCCTGAGGGAGGAAGGGTTCCTGTATCTTGGATCAGGATCAAGGTTCCCTTTGTGATCAGAGCCTGGCAAAAACAAATCCAGGCTCAGATACGTGGGAAATGAAGCGCTACGTTTCCTTTTGTTGTATTTCTTGAAACTAGATGTAACCTTTTCTGGCTCAAGTTGTGTTTTTTATGTGGTGATGGTGTGCACCAGAGAAATGTGCAGAGGAACATCAGATAAAAGATAAGATGTGAGAAGCAGCTCTGTGATGTGTGTTAGCTGAGGTTAACACCACTGGGGTTAATCACCTGATGTTGCATCAAATCCCTCACCGAGGCAGAGGAACTGGTTTGAAAAAGAGAGCAGAAAAACGCGCGTGTGATTTTCCTTTGTTTGTTCGTCTTGGTTTAAGGCCCTGTGTGGTGGTTTGTGTGTTCCCAGGTGCCTCTCACAGAAACTGTGGATCCTGTGGACCTGGAGGAATATCTCATCACCCACCCTCTGGCCGTGGAGTCGGGGCCCCTGCGGGACCTGCTGGAGTTTCCCCCCGATGACATCGAGGTGGTTTACACTCCCCGCGAGTGCCGGACGCTCGTGTCGGCCGTGCCCGAGGAGAGGTAGGACAGCAGGGGACCTGAAACAGAGACTGGACAGAGCTAGAGAATAGACAGATGTTTATTGAAAGGCCTCTAGGATACACCTTGGGCAGGACTACACCCAAGGTGGACCCCAAATGGTCACAAAATGGACCCAGAATGGGCACAAAATGGCTGACCAGTCATGAGGTCTCACCCTTTTATAAGTTTTGGTCCATTTGCATATTGGGGTTTAATTGTCCAATTACAGCTTCAGGTTGTGAGGTCTCATCCTTCTCGTTCCTCCCTTCAGCCACTGTTGTTTGTGCTTTTGGGCTGAAAGTTGGTCTCCAGCAGGAAAAGGATTTGTTTTGTGTCCCTGCTCTGTGAAGGGCTGAGTGACACTGAATGTGAGCTCAGAACTGCACCCCTGGCAGCACAGAATCTGAAAAACATGAAATCTAAAACATAAGGCATCAGTGATGCTCCAGTGTGTTTAAGAAATCGTCATCATCTCTGTGATCTTTGTTTTTTTGTCCTTTCAACAGTGAGATGGACCCTCACGTGAGGGACTGTGTCAGGAGTTACACGGAGGACTGGGCGATCGTGAACAGAAAGTGAGTTCCTTTGTGGTGTTTGTCACCTTAAGTTCATATTTAAACTTTGGTCAAGTGCTATGAAGAGGCTCAAAAATATTGTCCGGGCTGCTGATCATCTGCTCTCGCTTTTAGTTGCCCGGTTCAGCTGAACTGATGCTTTGTGTTTGGAAAATTGGATCTTGAACGCCAAAACCCCTTGGGGCGTTTTGGAAAATCTAGGCCATTTCAGTCCACAGTTGCTCCTTTACCATGGTAGAGCAATTAGAGAATGTGGACAAGTAAAATTACTTTCAGCATTTGTTTTTTTTTTCCCTTTGTTCCACCTGGTTTTAGTTCTTTTTAGAGACAAGTTGCATGAATTTTGCAGTGATGTACGATTTACTTGCAGTCACAACCATCTGATAGACAAGGTGCCCTCTGCAGCTTCCACTGGTTCTCTGAGAGACTTGGGGAAAGTACATCATTCAAACAAATAATTGCTAATATTTGAACCATCACAACATTTACCTAATGAGTTAACAGTTCAGAGGATGGGCATGCATTGATTATTCCATGCAAATTAGCAGGAAGGGTTCTGAGAGGCTTTAGCTGGAGCACAGGCTCTCTCGGATGATTGGAAGTCTGATGACTTCAAGAGCTGCTGTCAGGGAGTGAGTGATCCATGTGATGTGCATCACCTACAAATGACTTGGCTGCAGCTCCAGCTCTGCCTTTGTGGCAGTTGCCACAATTCACTGCTTTAATGTTGTCCTGAGAGCCACCTCAGGGGATGCCCAGGATATGCTTGGCACTGCTAACGTGACCTAATAAAAAAGTGTTTTGTAATCTCGTACCAAAAAAAAAGCCAACCCACCCAGAAAGGAACCCAGGAAGGGAGGGAGATGTTTTATTAACTCCCAGCCTTGGCAGCAGAGTCTTGGATCCACCACAGACCTGGACAGTGTGACCCACTCTTGGCTTCTCAGTGACTTTCATTGGTACCTGGAATTCCTGGCCGTGATTCCTGCTCTGATGAGGTTTATTTGGTGGGGGTTTGTCCTCTGAGAGTCATGGCACTTTCTGCTTGCATAGAATCATGGCAGTGCACTGGGTAGGAATTGAAGAGTTACTGCTGCAGCAGGAGAAGAACCCAAAAGCTCAGCTGGGAAGGACTGAATTGTTTTTCAAGTAAGGATGCCAATAATTTCCTCTTAATCCATCCTGCTGGATGGTTCAAGTCCTCTGGCTAGCTCCAGGGACACAAACCCCAGCTCTTGGAAGCACTGCTGAATTGACTTGTGACATTCCGTCCTTTTCTTCCCCACCCCAGGGGAAATAATCTTTATGTCCATCTCTCCCTCCGGTTTTTTGTAACCAAGATGTTTTTGAGGCAGGGAAATCCACCCACTCAGTAATTCCTTTAATGATATTGGAAAAGGTGAATAAGTTCACTGGCCTGAAAAAAAACCCACTAGCATATTCTGATTTCAAGCTTATGACATAACTTCAGTGTGCTAGACTGAGGAAGTGAGATGTGAATTAGAGATAATTTACACTTGTTAGTGGAGCTGTGATGGAAATGCAGACATCCAGGTGAGGATTATACAGATCCTATTGTTCAGCTCTCAGGAATTACAGCATAGTAAGGAAAATGCATTCCTCCTTTCTTCTCTTCCCTTCCTTTATTCACTGCTAGCCTACCCATGGTTTTCCCCATGTCTGGAGCATCCCTCTGGTGTAACTTTAGTACCAGGGCATGGTAGGAACAATTAATTCTAGATGTGATCCCAGGAAGTGACTTGGAGTGAGTATTGCAGGGAGACTGTAGCTCTACCCATGTCTGTGTGTATAAATACAGACATGGTGCCATTTGGCACCCAAAAATTTGCTAGTCAAAGAGATCTGCTCCTGTCAGCACAGCAGGAACTTGTAGGAGCTCTTACACTCTGGAAAGCTCTGAGGGACCCACTTCCCTTATGTAAAGCCACTTGTTTCAGTCAGGATTGGAAAGTTGTTCTCCAGAGGTGCTCGGGATTTTCCTGAGTTGCTGTTTTGGTTTTCCAGTTAATCATTTTATCTGCTCCAAGTCAGTTCCTGCTCCAGCAGAACCACTGGCCTTCAAGCCCTGGTGTTCTCGGCCTGTTTTTAGCCTGGCATCACAATGGCACATTTTACAACGACTTTAATTGGCCCTTGATAATCCTCCTTTTGACATCACCCAGAGTGGCTTTATAGATGAACAGAGTCACATTGTAGTGTTGGAATAGTGGCTGTTGGATGATGCCCCAGCTCCAGTGGAGCTGACTGGAAATTGTGTTTGCAGAGAGCAGCTCCTGCCTCGGGAGCACCCACACTGATAATGCTGGCTTTGTTCTGGGCTGCTGCTTCTGGGGTCGGGGTCAAAAGGGCTGCTAAGAACGTGTTTGAAATCCTCTCTTTGCAGATACCACAAGCTGGGAACTGGGTTCAACCCCAACACCTTGGACAAGCAGAAGGAGAGGCAGAAAGGGCTCCCCAAACAGATCTTCGAGTCTGACGAGGCTCCGGATGGCAACAGCTACCAGGATGAGCAAGTAATGTCCCTTTAAAACCTCGCCACATAAAACCTAATTTATAGTCCTGCTTTAAAAGTGCAGTCCTTTTCCCATTACAAGTTGCTTTTAATTTGTTGGCTCTCAGGATGACCTTAAGCGACGCTCAATGTCGATCGACGACACTCCCCGGGGCAGCTGGGCCTGCAGCATCTTCGACCTGAAGAACTCCCTGCCCGATGCCCTTCTCCCAAACCTGCTGGACAGAACCCCCAACGAGGAGATTGACCACCACAACGAGGACCAGAGGAAGTCCAGCAGGCATAAGGAGCTTTTTGCACTACACCCAGCACCAGATGAGGTATTTTTATATGTGGGTGTGACTGAAAAAAGTGAAGGATATAGGGAATGTGGAAGCTGTCAGTCTGCCACGGATTTAAAGGATTTAAGATCACCTGTGTTTAACATGCATGAGATCTGCAGCTGTTTCGTGTTTTTCAGCGTATTGTCTTGCCCACAGATACTTCTTTCTGAAGATTGGGTTTCCCTTCTGGTTATGCAATCCCCAGAAACATTAAAGGGATTTAATTTAGCATATTTATAACTGCTGATGAATGCACCGTGCTGGGAAACCTTGGATGAAATTGGTGCCGTGTCTTAAAAGACAAAAGTGACTGATGTGTTTGCCTCCTGATTCTTCTGGTGGTTTGTGCAAGGGTTGTGTCTCTGATTCCAGGAGGAGCCCATAGAGAGACTCAGTGTCCCTGAAGTACCCAAAGAACACTTTGGCCAAAGACTCCTGGTGAAGTGTTTGTCCCTTAAGTAAGTACCACTCCAACAGACAGCTGCAGAAATTCAGAACTGAAATCTGCTGCTGTATCCACGTGCATCTGGAATAACTCCACTGCCTTGTTTATTGCCCTGGAAGGGTCATTGCATTGTTTGGTCATAAGCTTTGAGGTTAACTTTATAAAGGTTGAGTTACCCATTTGTATCTTCAGAGTGATGAGACAGGAAATATCCTCCTCCCTTGGCTTTTCTCCCTGTTGCTTTCCAGCTCTGCCTGTTCCATGTCTCTGGCATGTGACATCAGGCTTCACCACACTCCTCCAGGGCTCAGAAGTTGGCCACTCCCTGGTGTTCACCTCCCTAATGAGGAAATTTGAGCTTAAATTTAGAGATTAAAAACGCTCAAACCTTAAAAACAGAAAGACAACCAAAGATTTGCCAAAGTTTAGGCTCAACAACCTTGACTGTGTCCCTTTAAGAGTGAAGACTTTATATACTTAGTAAGCATTAACTGAAGGAATAGAAACCTGTTAAACAAGTTTAATGAAGTGGAGCTCCTGAATATAGGGTTACCTGCAGCTGGTTCATTGCCTATAACTCTTCTCTAATAACACAAGGTAAAATTTTACTGTTATTCCCTTGGAGAAATAAAGTACAAAACTGATTTTCCACACTGCTGTATTCATCTTCTGTGTCCTCAGTTAGGTCAACCCTTCTTATTAGAGAGCTCCAGTTGCTGCTCATAACTGAGATATATGTGTGGGACATTTCTCCTGCTCGTAGAGTACTCCAGGACCTAATATAGCCGTAGAGATGAACTGATTTTGCAGCCTTTTATGAACTGGAACAACATAATATGCAGTAGCAGTGCAGCTTTCCCTCCAAAGGAGGGTGTCTTTAGCATAAATAAGTTAGATGCTGGAAATTAATGTTTTCTGCTCTTTAAGCATCTCTTGCTGACTGCTGATTGATAGCAAATCTGCCCAGCTGCGTGTTTGCTTGTGTACCTGGGAATCTCTGAGCCTGTGCTCGGGGATGTAATCCAAGATTGTGCTGTCTCAGTGGCACAAAACAAGGACATTTTCCCCAGGGAGAAGGCTCAGATGACCTGAGCAGGGTCATTTCCAGGTTAATCTCAGCTTTGTTGCAAAAAACTGGAGGAAACACCTGTTTGGTGGCGTGTCTCAGCTTCCAGGCTAAGGCTGAGGGCTCTCTCCAAGGGCTGGGTGTGGAGGGGATCCCAGCGTGGATGGGGCATGAATTTTGTGGGGAGGCTGTGCAGACAAGAATGGCATTTCAGCCCCTGCTCCCTGTGGTGCAGGGACAGGATTTGAATGTTTTCAAATTCCTTTAACTCCCCAGGTGTTCTAACAATAAGTTCAGCTCTGTTTGGTGGGTCAGTGTTCCTGTTGGGAGTGTTGGAATTTACATAAACGCTGGATAACAGTCACTGTGAAAAGCTGGCACCTTTCTGAGGGAGTTTTTGGGATTTTCTGACAACAGTTAACTGTTGAAAATTGCCAAAATAGGTGTCCCTGAGTGTCCAGAGGCAGGAGCCCTGTGGCCAGTGATGCTGAGAGGAACAGCTGGCCATTTAGCCTGAGCAGCACAGGAAATTGGCTTCTCCAGGGAATCAGGGGAGCTGGGTGCTCCAGTTATGCCAGTTAACAGTTCCTCTCCCTTGGAAGAAGCTTTTGGGCTGCTTTGCTTGGCTTTCAGTGAGTTCAAATAGCCTTTAGAAGGTCCAGGGAGCTCTGGCATGGTCCTGGTGGGAGGGACCAGGACAGGAGTGGAGTGGAAATTGGGGAACAAGATCCCTTTGGAGCAGGAGCAGCCCTTGGGTTTGCTCAGCTGTTCCTGACAGCTCAGTCCCCGTCACCCAGGGAGGATTTGGGGACAGGGTTGGTTCTTCCTTCTGACAAAATGCAAATCAACTGATTCTGTGTTTCCTTCTTTCAAGATTTGAAATAGAAATTGAGCCCATTTTTGCAAGTTTGGCTTTGTATGATGTTAAAGAGAAGAAGAAGGTAGGTTTTTAATTACTTGAGTGTGACATTTCCACTGAAATTTAAGAACAAAAATGGAGGGATTAATTCTGGTTGCAAAGCTTTAAGAAGACAGTGACATAGAGGTTGAAAGAATGATGAAGGCATTTGATGAACCATCTTGTGTGTTCTTGGTAAAGCAGTTGAGGTGTAACCAATTTCCTAAAAATATTATCTGTGAGTGCCTGAAATCAGAAAAAAAAATATAATCCAATTTTGGCTTTCAAAAGTCTCCTCCCCAGAGAGAGCTTAGGAAACTGGAACCTTTTATTTAGATTAGGGTTTTTATGACTTTCTTAATCTCTTTTTGGTGATTCAGCATGGCGTGGGTCCAAGCAACCCTTCAATAATGCAGGAGAAAGTCACGAATGCTAAAATTGCTAAAATCAAAACAAAACTGAGGAATCTTGTCAAGATCTAAGTTATAGGAAATGCAAAATACATTTATTCGCCTATTTATGTTCTGTATTTAATATTTTAAGAGTCTCTTAGTTTTCCTTGTTCAAGAAGATATTAGCAGTAGTGGAGAGAAAAATGTTAAAAATATGCATTTTGACATTTATCTCTTTAAGGCTTGAATTTAATGCATTGAGATTTAAGTTATGTAGATGAGAGTATGTAGAATATTATGTGAACTTTGTTTAATATTTAAATCACATTTCATAAGCCAATTTTATCATCTCATTACTCCTTTTCTTTTATTTTGGCTCTAATGTAGTAAGTTCTTTAGTGACCTCTGGTGTTGGTAACCTGCTCACATCTTTTTTTGGCTCTGAAGCTTTGCAGTCAAGGATTTGGTGTTTCAGGGTAGAAAGCTCAGTGTCTGTCTTTCAAGGGGTGTTTCTTCCCCCCTTTTTCCTTTCCCCCCTTTTTTC
>VXBB01021895.1:0-46244 GCA_013399915.1 Illadopsis cleaveri
GCAGCCCTCGGGAATCATCCACACACACACCCGCCTCCCGGTGCTCGCCCCCCGTGCAGCCGGGCTGCTTCCCGGCTGTCACATGGCTCCTGCCGCCACCCCCAAAAGGGTTTCGGGAGTCGCTTCACTTTCACTTTGGCCCCGCCGAGGGGCTCCCGGGGGCCGCGGCGCCTGGCCGGAGCCCTCGCAGCGAGGGGCTCACCCGCTGCCCCCCGCCTTCCCCGGCTCCCGGGGGGCATGAGAGGCTGAGCTCAGCCTCCTCCGCATCCCTTGCCAGGGTGCGGGGCCGCCCGTGACCCCGTTGCAGCGGGATGCTGCTGTCAGGAGCAGCTCTGCTCGTGTCAGCCTTCCTTTCGCGTTTTAAGTAGGAAAAAAAAAAAAAGCATAAAAATAATATAGCCGGGTCCGTGGGAGTTCCGGGCTGGGGAATTACATGCAGCGCTGCAGCAGAGGGATGTGGCAGGGGGCTGGTAGGAGTGGGGCATTTGAGAGACGCAGACAAGCACGCTTGCTCTGTTTTCTGGTAGGACTGATCCTATATGCATACTGCCCTCCAGCCTGTTTGATCCATTATGTCAATCTATCTAAAGGGGTTGGTGAAAATCCCCCTGGAGAGCCAGAGCCATGCCCTGCACATGGAAGGTCTCATTGAGCAATGTCCAGCATCAGGCATGGTAATGTGGAGGTGCCTCTGCGGCGCCTTTCCATGCTTTCCACCAAAGCACTCTGCACCCACACCTATGGGCACAGACTGCTCAATACTCCACCAACAGAAAGTCCAGTGTTCCACAGTGAACACCAGGGATGGATCTGGTCCAGCACTATTATTTTTGAGCTCAGAATAAATATTTCCAGGATGGAAGGCATGCTTCATATAAGTCAGACACTGTTGCATCCCTGCTTCATTTTGAAAGAGCAATTAAAAAGGAGAAGGGAGTTACAACTTTTGTCTTGCTGCTCTCTTCTCCTGTAGGCACCCTGCTGTCATGGACATGGGTGGCCCTCCTGATATGATTTTCCATGAATATCCCTGATCTTAGAGGGGAGAGAGCCAGAAAAGAGCAGTATCTTCCCCAGAGAAGCTCTCCATGTGCCTCCTGTGAAATGCCCATCACCTGCCTGACGCTTGTGGGCAGGTGGTCATTGACCACGAAATGGAACTTGTAGCTCCCAATGCTTCCTGAAAGACACAGCAGCATTTACTGCACTAATTATGGCTACACGTGCCCTGTGCAGAGGCAACCTTGTGCTGAGTGAGTCAACTGGCATGATGTCCTGGCTTTTATGTAAGCTCTTTCTCTCTGGCCCTCTCTCAACAGTCATCAAACGTGGCACAACACATGTTCATAATTTTTAATGAGCTGGCCTGTAACCACCTTCACCCAAGCCCTTGTCACAAGTACAGCAGCAATCCCTTGGTTTTCTTGAAGCTTGGCTGATGCTGGTGCCGACAATCAGGCTGCACGTGCTGTGAAACACTAGCACATGCTCATGCTTGGTTCCTCTGCACCTCAGCCTGCTCTCCCCGAATGTCTGACATGTTTTACTCAGCATGGACAAGCAAAATATAATTACAGTGGGGTTTGGTCTGGGGTTTTTATTTTCAGTGAACTAGATAAAAGATTACCACACAGAATATACATTCTGACAACAAAGTGACAACAAAGTCCCAGCATCAGACATTTTGGTATTCTGTTGTGACGTTTCTGGTTCTGAACTACAACAGTTAGCTTTGAGTTTTGCTGTTAAATGGAACAAAGACGACCGTGACATTGGTGTTTGTGTTTGTTTCTTCCTTTTTTTTAGTGTTTGTCATAAAGCAACAAGAAGCAATAAATCAGACTGTGAATAAATGCTCTCTCAAAACTCACCCAGTTCACAAGTATTATTCTGAATATTGTTCTGTTATTCTGAGTATTTGCTAACTTGAAAATTAATTTGCTGTTTGACACTATTCCATATTCCGTAATATTCATTATCTTTCCTCATTTTTCAATTGCAAGGCCAACTTTGACCCTTTTAATCCATGTTTTTTCTGCTACAAACTGCCATGAAGTCAGGAGCACTTGAGAGCTAACTGGCAAAATATGGCAGAATCTGTCCCCAGGTACATAGTTCCATCCTCTCACCCTGTCTCCAGTGACAGCATGCTCACTACTCAGGAACAATGACCCGAAGTTAAGAAAGAAAACATTTTACAATCAGTGAAATACAGGGAAACAATAGCCTAATTTACCAAATAAGAACAGTGAGATATCATCCCTGAAAAGAGTCCGGAATAATCCAGATAAAAAAGGAGAGAGTGAAGAGATGATCAGGCAGTCATTCGGGCCTATCTTTTGATGCTGCCCAAAGATTAAATCTGTCCTAACAAAGCAGGGCAAAGACCTGAAATAATGTTATCTTACCTCTCTCTCTCCTCTCCTTCCCCCCACCCCACTACTACATTTTTATCAAGCTCTTTTACCTTTGGATGCTTGGAAAACAAAGGAAAGGGGCAGAAAATTGAGAAAGTGAGAGGAAGGAACATTACTTTTTTTTTTTTTTTAATTTAAAAAGAAGCACAAATTTATTTAGATATTGTCACACTTTCATCACAGGACATTTTAATTTAAATATGTGCAATTAAACGAACATCAGTTATACTGACAAAAGGCTAGAATTAAAAGAACATAAAGTTAAGCTTCCATCAAGTGTCCATGACATTTTAAGTAAATTGTGTGACTTTGTTTCTTGGCTTTTTTCAACATCAAAAAAGTGTTCTAAAACAAGTGAAACACGTTTTTGAAATAAACTGACTCAAAGACTTTCTATCCTCGAAATTACAGGGAGGAGTGCTGCCCAGCAGTAAAAATATTTCAATAATCAATAAAAGAAAATTCCGAGGCAACCAACCTGCATTTGCATGTCAAGGTACGCTGCCAAGGTGCTGAGGCGTGAAGGGAGGAATGAGCAAACTCAAAGCTATACCTTTTTGTAATTTTCACAATATTCTACTTTACCAACGTTTGTAAGCAAAAAAACCCCAACAACAACAACAAAACAAAACAAAAAACCCCCAAAAAACAGGAGGAAAGAATAAATTCAAATTTATACCTGGCACACATTTTTGTTTACAAACACTTGAAAACTCTGTTTGTGATTTAAGTAGTTCTCAGGTTATTTATGTTAATGGTATGCATGAGTCTAAATGGCATCCTGTTCTGAAAAAAGAGCTGGAGGAAAAGTGCTTTGGGGCAGTCTACATCCTTTTTTGTACTTCGGCCATGACAACTGAAATGGAGAAAATGTGACAAAAGTGGTGCTGTGTGGGGTGGGCTGGCTGGATTAAATACTGTGTGGAATGGTGGTCTTCCACAATGGGAATGAGGAAGAGCTTTCTCTTCCTGAACTAGACAGACTTCTTTTAAGCTTGGGCAGGATATTGTACCTTACTTTTCCTGTACGTGGTAAATAATATTTCTCTGTAAAGCAGTCACTGTGTCACAGTGATTGCATGCATGGTTGTTTTCAGGTTTGTAACCTGCTTCAGCAATCCCACATTGAAAATATTTGACTCAAAGTGTAGAGTGGTGTGGAGTGTGGTGAAGAAATTCCAATCAGCAGAGGAACTGGTATTGAAGTCTCTACTGAGGGAGAAATTACTCCCTCAGTAGAAGAAGAGTAGTAGAATCCTGGAAAATTGCTGCTTATTTTTCTTTTAAGCTTCAAATAGCTTGAATTTACTGATGGTATTTTCTTTCAGGGTGCAACCCCTCTGCTCTTTTTCTCTTGCCTCGAAGAAATGGGTGTTTGGAATGGCAAAGAAATATTGTTGCAGGTTTGTAAGGGCAGTTGATGAGTATCAGTGGTTGCTTCTGGGTTTATTTAATTTGAGATTTAAAAAAAAAAAAAGTTGAATGCTGTACTTATCCAGATCACTTAGAAGACTAGATATGCAAGCACTATCTGATAGTGCCCAGATGTGGGAAATTAAAATTATTCTTACTAAATGTTAAAGAACAAAAATAAGGGTGGAACTTTTCTCTTTGTAGTTTAAAAGAAATTTAACTTTTCATGCTGGCATTCCTTCCTAGGTCCACTAAAACCAAATTCAAGTCCCCAGATTTGTATGCAAATATAAAGGTTTCCTGTAGTGATTACTTGAATTGGAAGAGAAAGTCAAACTGTCTCTGCTACCTGTGAAGACCCAGACAAATGTTTGTGATCATTAGTTTGAATAGGATGAAGAGGTGATGGTTTATACATTCCACATTATTATTTAGGCAATGGGTTTAATATTTTCAAAAGCTTCCCAATCCCATCTTCAAAAATCTAAAGACTTAATATTTCTCTGACACTAAAATGAGATCTCCTAATTCACATAGATGCCATAATAACATGAATATAAGGGTAGAACTTTATTTGATTAGTTCTACTTAATATTTTAGTGTCATATTCAATACTTCTATTCTGTGAATTCTGTTTGAGACTTGCTGCTAGCAAGCTGGACTAAAAGCTGTCCAGGAAAGAAAGCTGCCTCCAGGAGAGATTTAAAAACATGGTAATAGTCATAGTAGCTCAATCCAAGGTGTATTCAGTCTCAAATTATGACTACTAGTGGCTACTTCTGAGGAAGATGCAAAAAATGCCAAAAATAACATTTCTAGATTAATCACATTTCTTCCTAAACATTCAGTTACTTAGGCTTAGAGATGAAGATTTGATTTACTTCCAAATGTGATAATATAAAAATATTATTATTTTCACTTAAGAGTATAACTCTCTCTATGCATCTTTTTTTTCCCTTTAATTCTATCAAGACCTTGCTTTTAATGGCATCTGATGACAGTGTTCCACAAGTTAACTCTCCCTTGTGCAGAAAATTCCTAAGATCTCTTTTCCATTTCCTCTTGTCTTGTTTATGTATTACTCATACAAGTCATGAGGGCCAAGAAGTTCCTAATCTATCTTCTACTTTACCCATTTTATTTTACACATCTGTGTTACTCATCTTACCCTCTGATTATCCCATACTCTCCAAAGCAGCCAGTGGTCTTTCCAAACATCAGTTTTGTGTAGATCACTGACAGTTCGTGGTGCTTTTCCCTGAGCCATTATATTTTACTCTTTTCTTTTTGAGATCCTATTTCTGGCAGGGGCTTCCCACTGATCTACACGAGGACAAAGCTTATGTAAATCTTTCTCCCATGCCTGTCTCCCCTTTCCATTACTATCCAATATTTAACTAGCTTCCTTTACTGTCGCTGCCCTTTGACCAGAGGTTTTCACTGTACTATCCGCAGTGATGTCCAGATTTCCATCCTGAGTCACTAGAACAAATTGAGAAGCAAATCAGTGAATGTGTTGTTCAAGTCTTATGTCTGTTGTTTAACATTTCCCAAGCTGTTACCCATCCTCGTGGCTGCCCTGGGCCTCTTTGAAATTCCTCTCAGTCTGTCATGCTTTTGGCCAAAGTAACCACTTGGACCAGTTAAGATGGACACCACTTAGCTGAGTTGCGCTTATCCTCCTTTTGCCTGCCAGACTGTGGGGTTACTCAACTGAGTTTAGGAAAGAAAGTGAAGGAGACCTGGATGCTTGGGCCATCTTTGTCAAAGGGTCTGAAGAACATAATCTCCTGATTGTGTTCTTCCTTCTTGAGCGAAGGTGTCTCCTTTGTGGAATGGGGTTGTAGAAGCAGTGCTTTTGCAGCCTTTTGTGCTGTTTGTTTGAGTCTAGCAGATAGACCATGATTTTTTGGAAACAATACCTTTTTAGCAGAGGGCACATGAAAGCAGGATCTTTTACTAGTTCAAAAATGGCCTTAAATATTAGAAATACTACAAATGATTAAACAACTCTTTTCCTCTTCTCTGTTTGGATATATTTACTTCAGGCACAGAAGAGAGCCCATTCCCTCTGGATTAAAGTGAGAGACATGGTTAAAAGGCTAATAAAAAATCAAGGAGTAATAAATACTAAGTGATTTTTAAGTAAATATATGTGGATTGGGGTTTTTTTCTTCCAAAGGAATGCTCAGCTGTTAGTGTTATGTTTGACAGCTTGTAAAAAGGTGAGTTTTTGCTGAAGAGCAATAACAGGTTGAAGAGAGACAAAGGCATGTTCTGAGATAAAGAAACCGAGAGGTATCTGCTCCACAGATTGAAGGTGTTACATTACTCTGTGCAATGTCCAGAGAGGGAGAAATCTGCACAGCAAAATGGTCATAAAATACATTTTTGCTAAGAGGACAGGAAATATTTCTGTCAAGAAACTCTCCCCACAACAAAAAACAACCCTCCAAAAAAACAAACCAGAAAACTCACCAATCCCTCTGGTGCAGTTTTCCCATCTGGAGAAACAAAGTGAGACAGATCTCTCCCCCGTCTCAAACTACGTATCTCAAAACAAGCCCAGTGCCTTGTGGCAGCAGTTGCAGAGCCAGAGCAGGGCACTGTGCCCTGGGCGCCTCTGCAGTGAGGCTGTGGGACACGCTACCAGCCCTGCACGTGCTGGGACAGTTCTGGCATCTTAACCAAGACAGGGCAATCAAGTAGACCAGCACTGAGCTTTCTATAAGATCATGGCTCATTTAAGTATGTAACTCAGAGGTCACTGTGTTACCTCTGAGAAAAAACACTTGCTCTCTCATTCTTCCCTCAGGGTTTATTGCCAGCGTGATTATATTTTCAGGAGTGACAGGGAGGCCCTGAGCTATAAATCTAAGGGAGATAGAGAGTGAGCTGATTATCAGACACCTCCTTCCCCACTCCAAAGTCAATAACCTCAGCATCTGACAAGGTTACTTTCTGGCGGAAAACAATCTCTCAGCCAGGCTCTGTTTGCATCTGCTGAATTGTATTCAGTCTGTCTTCTCAACAGCTGGAAAATCAATAGCTTGCCAACCATCCCAGAGCCCCAACAACACAATCTTTTTCGTACTAGTGAGGAGGAGGCTCAGGTGGCACTAGGATTAGATGAATTGGTCTTGAAAAGTGATTTAGGAGGAAAGTAAGTGCTTGCTTGAAGGCAGGTCCCCACTCCCAAAATCCAGCATGGATTCCCCCTGGAAGCATGGGGGTCCTTTTCTTTGAACCCCCACAAATAATTCTGTGGCGTTTTAATGACCGGGGTAGCCACTAGAGACTATGCAAAACGTTACATTTAGGACAATTCCAAAGAAGACATCAGCAGCCTCCCGGAATCTCCTTTTCACCCCCGGGGGTAAGTTTATTTAAAGTTTTGTTTTACCCTAATGGAAAGTGGTAAACTCAGCCGATAATAGTAAGTCATTTATTCAGCTTCTGAGAAACGGCTTGCAGATGGGAATCGGTTTTTATAAACCGTGTATGGAGGGACACATTTGAAGCAGCCCCGGCGAATGGCCCCGGGAGAGCCGCGGAGCCGGTGAGGAGCGTCGGGGCTCGGTTCAGTCACCTCCCGCCCCTCCCGCCTCCGGCCCCGCGACGCCGAGGAACGAGTTAACCCCTGGGAGCGAACATAAACCCCGTGCCGAGGAACTTCGTGTCTTATCATAAATTCTCGCGCTTTACAACGCACTTAAAAGGGACTTTTTTTTTATTTCGCATAAATCCCCGGGAAGGAAAAAAAAAGAAGATGCCCGCTTTCCTTCCCGACACCCGCCCAAGCGTGTTTCCCGAGCATCAGGGCTCGTCCCGCCGCTGGCTGATTCACCGCTCAGCGCAGGAACCCCCGAGCAGTTCCCTGTTTGCGGTGCGCGCTGCAGAGCGGTCAAAGCCCAAGGCCATGCCGGTAATCCCGCCGGCGGCTGGTGCAAGGAGAAAGAAATATAGCTTCAGATCCGGCTGGGCGGTGGCAAAACCGCGCCGGCGACCGCTCCGCTGGCGGCAGCGCCCGGCAAGGGCCCCACGGCCGGTGCGGCAGCGGGCCTGGCCCGGGGGACAGGGACTCCCCGATCCCCGCACCCCGCCTGCGAGATGCGCCCCGGCGCTGCAGCGGCGCGGAGGGGAGGATCAATTAGCGCCGCGCTAATGAGCCCTCAGCTTTCACACCCCTCCTTTCAGCAGTCCCCTCCGCGGGGGGCGCGACCGGCCCTGCCCGGCCCGGCCCACCTGCTGCTCGGCGCACCTGAGCGGGCTCGGCGGGCCGGGAGCAGCCGACCCTCCCNAGCTGCTGCTGAATTCATCCTCAATTCAGCAAATAGATTTCAAATGACGAGGAAAAAAGGAAGAGAGGAGAGCTGGGAATATCAAAGTGTTTTCATGTAAAATCAGGTGCTGTGCTCTTTCATTAGGGGTGGAGGTTGGTGGGTTTTTTAATTTGGTTTGGGGTTTGAGGTTGGGTTTGTGTCCTTTTTTTTTTTTTTCCCCCCTTTTTTTTTCTTTTCCTTACGCATACCCAAAGTGCTCGGACGACGATGGCCATTTAAATTTGAGCTCCGTCGTGGTTCTGGCACTATCAAACCACATTCATTTTCACATCCTTCCCAAAAGTTTTGCCACGGTTCCCTCGCTGCAGTTTGCGTAAACAGCTTTACTGAGTAACTATCGGGAAACATAAATACACGGAAATAAATAATAGCGCGGCAATCGAAATGAATAACCCAGGGCATAGCGGGCAAAGGAGAGCAGAAACTAGATATTATCTCCCAGAATGTGTATTGCGTTTTGGTTTGGGGTTTGTTTTGGGTGGGTTTTTGTTTTTTTGTTGGTGTNTTTTTTTTTGTTTTTTTTTTTTTTTTGATTTTTTTTTTTTTTTAACCTCGCTTTGCTTGTGAGGAAAAATTAATTAAAATAAAGGGGTTTTTTCCCCCCCCTTCTTTGATGCATCTTGCTCGCGTAACAGGAACATCTCGAAGAAGACAAAGCAGACGGATTCGGGCTCCTCTAATTAGAAAGCAACGAATGCCGGCATTTAATAAACATTTGGGTGGTCGGTCGCGCAGAAGGAGCCAGCGGAGGGGCGGCGGTTTCCGAGTGCCGCGGGACCAGCGCCGAAACGGCTCCGCGGGACGGGAATTAGCGCGGTTCTCCCCACCGGCCTGCGGAGCCCAGCGCGGAGTCGCGACGCGGTCAGGGAATTCTGCCCACCTCTCGCCTGCAGCTCCCTGCCTGCGCACACTCTCCGCACGGCGCCGGGAGAGTCGGCGGCACATCCCGCTGGTTTATCCGCGGGGGCATCCAGCCCTCCCCTCCGCTGCTCCGGGTTTCTCGGGGGTCTGCGCGGCTGCCCGCCCGGCCGGGCACCCTTTCTGTCCCCCGCAAGGTTCCCGTCGTCGCCGCGGGTGGCCAGCGACAGCTCCGCGCACCCCCGCGGCTCTCCGCTCCAGGGCGCGGGGCGGCGAGGACCGAGCAGGGGTCGTGCGGTTGTTGACAGACAGAAATCCTCGATCTCCCAACCCCTCCTCAATCCATCTTCACGGGATGGCAGTGGACAGCCCCAAAGGGTTAAAGTAGAAGGCTTTGTCACTGCTGAAAAGAGGGAGAAGAAGTGGGGAGAGGAGGGGAGGAGGGAAGAGAGGTCTGATGCCGAGGAGTATAGATACAGGGTAGGGGGGGAATCACCTGGAGATCAGGCTGTGAGGGAAGTTAAATATGCATCCGTCTGTCCATCCAACGATTCCACTGCCACCCCCCAGCGCTTCACCCCTGTGCACTCACGGCAGTGTTGCGAAGTTGGGACCCACCTGGGGAAGGTGCAGCACGGCCGCGGGTGTGCGGTGCAGAGCAGAGTGGAGCGGTGCAGACCAGGGAGCAGAGCTAAGGGCAGCCAGAGTGGGGGTGAGGGTCTGGACCTGCCTGTGCACCCTCAGCACCGGTGGCCTCCATGGATGGAGGGTAGGGGGTTCACCTCCGGGGGTCGGGACAGGGTGGATGAAGTTTGCCCCGTCAGCAGAACCCTGGGCGGTGTGAGGAGCTGGCAGGGGAAGGGTTGCCCCGCTTGAATTACACTGGCTTTGCTAGTCCGACAGAAGGGACTGCAGCAAGTGGGGAAACGAGAGCCAGCTGAGCCCTCCTGCCAGCCTCGTCGGGGCTGAACTTGAGGTCAGTGGAGCGCAAAACTCCTCCAGGGAAGGAGGAAACAAATGTTCATGGATCGGGTATCGACAAACTTGAACAAGTGGGAGGGAGAGGAGAGGAGAAGGGACAGTCAGAGCTGCCTTCACAGAACTGTAAACAGTGGTGTTGGGACAGAGTTGAAAGGAAATTGCCTGGCAGCTGCTTGGAGTTTCCCTACTATGTGCTTGCCCTAGTGAGACCAGAGAGCCCTTTACTGGAAACTTGAAGTCTCCCCCTACCCCCGGGAACCGCATCCTGTGGCAGCTGTCCATCCCCTCGCAGATTCCCCTCCGGGTTACAGTCAGGCTGGTGGGGGAAAGCTGGAGAGAAGAAATCTCGTCACTGCTCTGATTCAGGCCTTCACACGGGGACACAATGCACTCCAGTGTCCTGGCCCTCGCAGCTCCTCCTAATGCCAGGCGAAAGGTGACTGCCCCTTCCACAGGCCGTCTCTCTGTTCAGGTACTTATTAAATTGGCCCAGTCTGCTGGCAAGGAGAGAACTTCCCATTGATTTTTACAAACTGCGAAACCTTAAGCCTGTATCAGGTGATGAGAGAGAGGGGGAGATCAGGGGGTTTCAGCACTTGCAAATCTCTTCATTTCATCACTTTAAAAAGGAATTTTTCTCTCCAACCCTATTGAAGATAAATGATATATTAATAACAATAAAAGAGAGTTTGAAGCAGAGAGACCCAGGTATTCAGGTTTTTTAAATGAACTTCTGGTTTAGGATTGATTTTTTGAACAATGCTTCAGTAATGATTTTTCATAAGATACAATATTTGATTTTTCCACAAGATATCAAGAACAGATGCATCTAAGTAAACAGATACATGTAAGCACAGATTCTTGCAGAAGGCAGTGCTCATTTTGTCCATGTGAGCTTCGCAAATGATTTATTTTTGTAGCCTTTAAGCATAATAATAATAATAATAGAACATATGTGTCCATTTTATTGCCATATTTCCAAAGTTCATACAACTCAGCCAGCAGTGAGCATTTTTGTTTCAAGCTGGGCCTTAGACCATATACTTTATTAAAAAGAGAATTCCACACAACCCAGACCTGGTAAAACTATGTACAAAGGGCCAGGGAGCTGCTTTATTACAATAGTTGCGCTTAACATGCGTGAAGGTTCAGAACTGGCTCCATTCTTACTTATCTTACCATCAGGCCTGTGACATCCCAAGCCAAAGCTGTATAATCATTCCATTACAAACCACACATTTCCCAGTTGTAAATGGTCATGGTAAAAAACGTATTTGTGGCTTAAGTTTGGTGTGGAGAGTTTCAATTTTTTTCACTCTGTAAGATTTTGAAATTAGACAATTTGGTCAATTGTTTGGGTTTGGAAAAAGTAGAAGAGGGTATTATGAATTTATTGTCCAGGTTTTAATACTTAGAAGAGATCTGGTTTTTAAGAGTGATCTTCAATCATTTGAGAAAGAACTTGAACCTATGCATTAAAGGTTAAGGGGAATTTATGATGAAGTTCAGCAGAAATGGGAGAGACCTCAAAGCCTTTCCTGACAGTTATATGTGGTACACAGGCTGTGCATTGTAGGTAAAGCATAGCTGAAGTTCCAGAATTCAGTTTGGGAATACAAGGGCAGTGTGAGTGAAAAGTTATGATGAGATAAATACTTCAGTGTGATACATTCATAGTGCACATGATGCTCCCAAGAATCCAGTTCTGTGTCATCTTGTATAGGCAGGAACTCTTCTCAATTTGTCAGTAAAACCTGGGATGCAGGATGTGGTAACAAACAGCCAAGCAATGTAATAAGTTATGGGGGAAATTAATTTCATTATCATTCATGATGTGATTAGCTAAAGCTGGCATTCTGTAGTCCAAGGACCTCCCTACATCTAGACGTCTTGTGCATCACTTCTGGAAATGGCTAGAATGGGATCAGAGCAAAGACACACAGGTCCAAAGACTTTGCAGCTGGACATAGTGATCCTGTAAGTATCTCCCACCTCTGATTTTATTTCTGCCATAGAGAGATTAGACACACCAAGTGGCAGGATACAGTGAAACCCTAGATATAAAAAGGCAAAAATACAGGTGTAGAAGATGGGGATAAAAGAATGGATAGGAAGGAGAGAATTGCCAGGACACTACACAGTAGACTGACTGACTGAATTAAGGATGCAACTAGTGAAACTTTAGGAAAGGTCTGCTGCCAAAGGCCAGGCAGTCAAAGGAAGAGTCCCTAGACTCATGTCTCTATCTCTGTCTGTACTCTATGCACAACTATCTACCTACCTGTGGGACTCTGTCTGCATTAACAACTTAAGTTTCTGAGCCGTAGGCTGGCAGCAGGCTGGAATTTCTCCCTTCTCCATGTGCTGGGAAGAGCTACTTCTCTCTCCCTCACAGAATTAGGGTGAAAGCTGGACAGGGGCACTGAGAAGGCAGAGGCAGCCATTCTTCTGCAACCTGAGGTGCATCTAATGTATGCAATGCCCTGCAGTGTTGGAGAGCACTGAATTTGTGCTGGATGAACTGCTATGTCAGCTCCAGAAACATCTACATTTTGGCAGCAGAACGGGTATCAGCATGTTCCACCAACACCCACAGTTGTTGCTGCCACTTAACGGGGCTGCCTTAAGGCCCAGCCACAGAATGACTGCATATTGCATGTTCATGGAGACTGGACTTCTGGCACAAGCCATGTGTAATGCTGTTTCACTGTGCATTACACGGGCACAGTCACGCTGCTCATGAGTATCACTTAACAGTCAGTGCACATCATTCAGCACATCCACAACATAATGCTGTGAGACCTCCCCAGCATGGTCAAAATATCCAACAGAATGCACACTGATGGCTGCTCTTCAGCTAGGGCCCAGGGCCAGAGTCGCTGAGCTCATGCTTGGCCTTCACTGTCATTGTTCTGCTCAGAAAATGACCTCTGAGTGGTGACATGCCTCCTAGGGTGACTCCTACCTCCGTGGTGGTGCATGGTGTTGGTGAGACCCATGTTGAGGTGAATGGACCACAGGTTGAGGAGGAAAGGACGTGTGGACCTGAAGGGGGGGAGTCACACCCATCTCTCTGTCAATGCCACCATACTGTAAATATAATGTCTAAAAAAAGTTGCCTGAAAGGAGTAAAGAAGAATGAAGGAAGAGTGGGAAAATGGAGGCAGTTGCAATTCTTTGTTTATCGTTAGACTGATGTTCCCAAGAGCAAGACCTATGGCCACAGTTCTGCCAGGAACAAGAGACAGGCTTAGCTAGCAAGAGTCAAATAAAAATTGGTGGTGTTAACAGTTGGACTTGATGATCTTACAGGTCTTTTTCAAACTGAATGATTCTATGAAAATGTGGCAGGTTCTGTATGCAATTTCTGTAAATACTCTTAACTAAAGCAGTGACTGTATTTATTCTTTGTCAGCTGGACTGGTGCATGTTGTTGCCTCACGATAGTCTCAATTTTTGTCGTCCAGGGGTCCCAGAATAAGCAGATTGTGTTCCTGGTCTAGCATGGGGACCTGTGCCTGGCCCAGCAGCCACAGTTACCTTGAGCAGCTGAGACACTGCCTTGGGGCACATCAACTGGCCCTATTGAATCTCCTTTTCCCTTTCACATGTATTTGTCGTCCTGGCTTGTAAGAGCACCTTTTAGCTGTGTGAGTGGAGCTGCCCTTCTGCTCCCCTCCTGGTGTCATGCCAGTGGCTGCATTTCAGTGTTTTGTGAATTACAACCTTGTCCTGCCCTGTGGAAAGAAATGTGCCAGGGGAGAAAAAAAAGGCAACATAATTCAGTTTTCCATGTGCTTCAGTGCATAAAAACTGAGTGTGCTACTCAACATCTGCTAGTGATATTTAATTTAACTTCTGAAAGTGTGAGTTTAGGTACTATCAAATGGATGGTTCTGATCCTGGAAACCTCTTAAATGCATAGCCTTGACAGACATTAATTGCTTTCATTTAAGTAAGAAGATTATTCCTTTATCATCAGGTAATTGATTTAAAAGTGTTTCACCGTATGTTTACACTTGATACGAATTGGTGTGACCAAGAATTTAATCATTTAATAGATTTAGTAATTAAATAAAATCTGGTGGTCATTGCATTACACTAACACCTGATGACATTTATGCAGTTCTTTCTTGAGAAGGAGCTCCACAACTCAGTTTTGTGCACAGGAAGAACCATTTCAGGGACTTTAGCCTCCATTTTTTCAACAAAGGCTTTGAAAGGGATTGTTGTGTGTGAAAGGACCACTGAGCTGTGCATGCACATGCAAGGGCAAATATTCACAATGCACACATTTTTATTGAATATATCTGTGTATTCTTTGTGGCATTGTCTTTGTAGCATTCTCTATATATAGGTTTTACTGTGTTTTATGGACTTTTTTGTGAAGCTGCCTGTTCATCATCAGCCTGCTCTGATGTTTTTTGCTGTTATTGTCTACCTGGTAGAAGCTGGTGAAGATAGTCTCTGAGAAAATAAAAAACTTTTAGACCAGTTGTGGAGAAAAAAATCTGCCAAGTATCCAAAGAGCCTTTTGAAAACCAAATTCTAAAAAAAGCTTTTTACATTTTCATCTAATTGAGGTGATCAGCAGGGTAATGCAATAAAACATACTGCATTTAGCCTTGTTGTTGTAAACCAACTTCTATTGATATGCAAGAATGTTTGAGAAGTCTTTCATTTGACTTTGCGTGTATCTTGGGGTCATTTGCAGTATTAAGCAATCTTAGAGGTGGTCTTTAGCAATAGATTTTAGAAGTGACAAAGTAAAAATGCTGTGTAAATACAGTACCAGTGGAAAATGCCTTTCTGACCAAAAAAGCTTATTGCATTTTCTAGTTTGTATTCTCATTTATGGATGACATTCATACCTTTAAAAGCAGTTATGTCGGGTTGTCAGTCAATGATAATGGTTAAGGATACTTGTGCTGGAAATGCCTTCAGCCTGTATTTAGTTTGCAAATAATTTTAATGGTTTTAGAGAATCATTGTAACTGCTCTAAAGGATGCACAAGCATGGATTTCAGCTCCTTATGCTTTTGCTTAATATAGTGTTATTTCTTCTCTTAGTATGTATGTAAAGGTGAGATAATTCTAAGTTTACGGCAGATTTGCTTATAACTATGAATCTTTCTCTGTATGTTCTACATTTATTTCTCCAGTGATACTTTAACTATTCATATATTTGTTAGGTCCCAAAGCAGCATATATTGTACTTGTTACCCTGGAGTTATCAAGCTCTTCAGTGTGTCATAGCAGCTGACAGAGTGCATTAAAATGTTGAGGGAAGCTGTAGAAACACATCTTTGATTCAGCAAAGTGTAACTCCCTCCTACTTGGATGTAAAGATGCCTTCCTCTTCCCTTAAAAATTGTTATAAACAACTCTTACTACTTTGTATAATTCCTATTTTTAAATCAGCCATCCTCTGTTCCCTCCTCCGCCCCCCCACCACAAATATGTTACTCAGCCTTTCAGACAATAGCTGTAATTTGGCTATAATTAGAATCTGATCAGAGCAGGGAGAAGAGGAGAATACAAAAAAAATCATCAGATTCCAGAAATGTGATACCATAGGCCAGATCCCACTTGCTTTGCTAATGGAAGCTGACTTGCATGAGTTAGATGAACATAATTTTAATCAAAAGGAGAAAAAATCTAATATCAGCTGTTACAGGGCCTAAAAAGAGAGAGAGAGAAAAAAAAAAGGGCTGAGGTCTTTAAATAAAAAAAAATCTTCAAAGGCATATTTTGATTTAATCCTGCTAACATCTGTCTGTTTTGAACCAGAAAACAGCCTAATGTTTATCTAATAGTCTTAGTACATTTTGTAATTAAACTAATTAAGGAAAACATCTTACAGCTTTTCCCTGGAAAGGACTTCCCCCCTTCTCACTCTCATAACAGAAACTGAAAATAATCTCTTTTGTTTGCAGGGCAGATAAAATGAATTCCCTCTTATAGGCATATTCTCCAGCAAAACCCTTTTAATAGTGGAGGCTCAAGAAGCAATTGTGTCCTATCCAGAGGAGGCAGAAATTGCTCTCCCCTGAAACCTTTTTCTACAGAAGGAAAGTTTTTGATCTCAGGAGCTCTGCTTCCCCCCACTCTCGGCTTCCAAAGTCCATAAAAATGCTTCTAAGCAAAATTAGCTTCCAAGTCCATAAAATTGCAATATATCATTTAAATCATGACTTTTATAGCATCCTTTTTTTAGTACTGGAAGGGGGAAACCCATGAAATGGTGTGAAGACATTTTAGGCTTTGAAGATGGTTAGAGATATGATGGCATTCTCAGCACACCTTCTCATTGCCATGAAATGAAAAGTGCTTAGTTGATTAGCAGGCTGATCCAACAAAGTGAACTACGATTAAAGTCAGTGGCAGTTTTGCCAGAGTAAGAATTGCATGAACAGCCATCCAGGGACTTCTTAACTACTTTCTCAGAACTGGAATGAGATCTCTATTTTTTTTTTTTCTCCTAGTGCTCCATCTACCTTTCTTCTTTCTTACAGCTATTCTTGCTTAGACTCAATGAGTTCTGCTATTAAATAATTTGGATCACCCTTATATATCTAAATAAAACTAAATTTGCAAAGAACATGGGCTTTTTGTCTAAAGGTTGTATCTATTTTCACATTTGAATAGTGCTGAGACTTTTAAATTCTGTCTCTGCTTCATGAACAAGAAAGTCCAGAATTACTTTGTGTGAGAAATGTGGCATATTGAAACAGCACATTTTGTGTTAACACCTAGGCAGTATTGGTATTAAATGTTCCTGATATGAATCGTGTATCTGGCTCTCTCTCACATGGGTCTGTGAACAACCAGGACAGTGTGAATTCTAAAAACACTCATTTTCTGAGACATCTGCAGGTGGCATCTTAGATGGTGTTAGGGAACTCTGCAAGAGTCTGCTCCCACTGGACTCTGTGACAAAATTTCTGTTGCCTTCATGGCAACATGCCTTCATAAACACATATAACCTATTAAAGTGGGCCCACGGCTGTTCTTGAGAAGCAGGACTCCCTTGCTCACCTGGGAAGCCCATAGGCTGCAAGTCAGGAATTGTGTCATGCCTTTGTTCTCTGTAAGATCTCCTGTACTGAGTGGTGAAGACATAGAGGGACCCAGTATTCACCCATTCTGACTTTGAAGGGATGGGGGTAAGACCCCGAATGTCTGTTCAATGAATACATGGTTTGTTCCCCCCAGGAAACACATAGGTACATTACATTAAGGGATGTAAGGGACAGTACATTTTGAAAAGAAGTGTGAAAAATGTCAATTGCTATCCAAGATTTTTTCAATAACATCCCCAGAGCTTAATTCTGTATCCCCACACACAGCCTGTTCCCTTCCAAAAACATATGGTCATGATCATGATTTCACATCAGAGTGTTTGACATGTAGTTGTTTTATACATTGTGTAAGTGAATGGAAATGACATTGCTATCTTTATTACACTTTACAATTTCAATGATCAGATCAGGTGCAAGGGCTGAGAATTGCTCCTGTCAGCTTCAGCTGATCTCTTCAGTATCAGGAGAAGTAAACCAGGTTCAAAATGCTTTTGCGTAAATATAATACAAACCAACAAAAAGACTAACAAACCCCTCTCTCTAGCAATATTTTCACGTATTGTTTCAGCCACAGAAACCAGCTACAAGGAGGAATTGAATTTCTAGAAGTTACCAAATGTCTGTGCCCAGCAGAGACATTTTAATTAGTCAAGAGGAGCCTTTTCGCTTTGCCAAAGCAGAACAGTACTCAAACTAATATTAAAAAAAAAAACACAAAAAAAAAAAAAAAAAAAAAAAAAAAAAAAAAAAAAAAAGGACATTGTGTCTATCATGTCTATCACTGCTCTGGCAATTAGCAGTATTTTGTGCATGCATCTCTCATCTTCACTAATGATACTATCTTTTGGTAGTGTTAATGTTTTTTAAGTGAAGCCTATGAACAGCAAATGTCCCAGTCAGCTAGACTGGGAACAATTCAGAGCAAAGGCGTGATTTTACTGATCAAGTTTGTTGGATAGTGCCATATAAAAGTTTGATGTTTCTCCTTGTGTTCCTGGAGTCCTCTCTGTCTTCTTGGCTGTTAATTACATCTTCCAGTTTCTATTCTTCTTTTCTTCTCTCCTTGTGTTTCTAATGTTGTCAAACTGATTAGCCGCTAAATTACATTGCATTCAGGTAACAAGATCTTTGTTATTGATTTGCTCTGAAGGCTTTCTTTGACAGACAGACTGGCAGAATCCTTCATCCAGGTTAGAGAATAATCTATTTGAAGGATTCTTCCAGATGTCACTACTATAGCAACAGCTTCTATAGTGTTAATGCTGATATTAAATAGGGTTCAGCCCTGCATTACCATCTAGCCATATGGCTCTGTTTTTTTAAACTTGAAAATGAGTTTGCTGCTTCTTCCATAGGGAGAGCTGCCTGTCTGTACCTTCCCATTATTTCCACTACCGACTCCTTTATCACTTCCAAAACCAGACTGTAAACCTCTCAGAAGACCATTAAGAATGAACTTTAATTCTTTTTTTCATCTGTGGATCTGATGCGTCTTCCTCAGCAAATTATGGAAATCTGCAAGACTGTATAATTATCTTCTTGTTTAACTTGTTATTTCAGACATTTCTGTTTGCTGTCAGTTGCTTTCTTTCCTAGGTAGGCTGAGTTGTGTCCATTTCATTTCTTCACATGTCTTATTCCCTGGAGTCCCAACCCAACTTCCTTTGTCTTCTGATTTCCAGAAGATCCCTAAATTTCTGGGATATCTGATATTCCTGGAGCCCCAGGTCTCCTCCCCCTGCTGGTAGAAATTTTCTGGGTAGATCATTTCCCCAGCAGACACGGCCATCTTTAGTCTTTTTTCCTCCTTTTCCTTGAAGTATGAGGGATAAGATTTAGCCAGCCTGTGTGTGCTGTGACCCCATTTTTTATTTCAAGTAGACTCACTAAATGCAGCACAGCATCAGCCCTGAAAATCACCAAGGCCTCCTCTCTGATCAGACCCCACTAGCCAGACCCCAACTCACAAAGGGAGGAAACCCCACCAAACACAATGGGAGCAGCAGAGATGGTTCAGATGCTGCTACAGAGGGCTGTAAGATGAGCAGTGGCCAAGGAACAGGGGAAGCAGTGTGAGGGAGTGGGGCAAGGCATAAACTGAGTGGGAGGACCCTGTGTGAGGGTGGACAGGCAGGCTGGCGTGGATGAGGAAATGCAATTTCTCAGCCAAGAATCCAATGGTGGGAGTCACCTGAGACCATGCTGCAGTATGCATGGAAGGCTTTCTGTTCCCATAAAGCATTGCCCAATTAGTGAGGCACTTTACGAATAGAGTTTAAAAGGACAGGAAAGATGGTCTTGTAATTATGGGATTCAGTGGCAAATCAGGAAATCTGGGTTTAATAACCAACCGTGACACAGATTTCCTGTGTGACCTTCCCCGGATCACTTACTCACCCTGTGACTCAAGTCCCGGTTCGTAATATGGGGCAACAACACTTCTTTTCTCACACCTTTTATCTGTCTTGTCCATTTGGGCAGCTCTTCCCATGGGCAAGGAGTTTTCTCCAGCTACACATAGCACCACTCTCCAAAGAGGTCACTTTTAGTTTGGCTCCCTCCTCATAAATGAAAGTACTTTGCTATTACTTCAGTTCATACAGATTGTCATGGATCTGGCAAGAAAAATCATAGAATCATAGAGTCGCAGAATGGTTTGGGTTGGAAGAGACCTTAAAGATCATCTAGTTCCAACCCTCTGCTAGGGGTAGGGGCCCCTTCCACTAGACCAGGTTGCTCAGAGCCTCATCCAACCTGGCCTTGAACACTTCCAGAGATGAGGCATCCACAACTTCTCTGGGGTACCTCTTCCAGGACCTCAGCACCCTCACAGTAAAAAATTTCTTCCTGATACCTAATCTGAACTTACTCTCTTCCATTTTGAAGTCCTCCCCCCTTGTCCTGTTACTACATGCCCTTGAAAATAATCTCTCTCTACTCTCTAGGCTTTTTTCAGGTACTGCAAGTCTGCAATCAGGGCACCCCAAAGCTGTCCTTTCTCTTTCTTTTTCTCTGAGTAGCTATTTTGATAACATGCTTCATGGCCATTTAACTTTGAGGAGCCCCTTTTCATCTGAAATAACTGTATTTTTCTCAGAAGAGAAATTCAAGTGTAGTAATAAGAGTGGTGATCCCACTGATATATCACTAAATAAAATCTGACGTGCAGCTATAATGAAAACATGAGGCAGTTTAATAATGAAAAATGTATTGTCCTGAGCTAATGGCTGAAAAATGTTTAGTGAAGGATTACACTGAAGTAAAAAACCACAAGAAAGACATTCAGATAGATTAAACATTGGGAATTCATTTGTATGTCCAGACAATCTATGGTCTGTAATATACTTTTATGGTATGACAGGATGCAAAGGAATCATTTTTCAAAAGACTTATTATCTTTCTGGTAGGACTTCTGTAGCCTTCATCAAGCACTATGGACTTTGAAGCTCTTATGTGTCCCGAGAGTCCTTTGGTGCCATATCCACTGAGGGGTGCACTGTGGACCAAGAGTCCAAGGCTGCCTGAGGGTGAAGGGAAATGCTGGCTATACCCAGGGGAAGAACTGAATATTAGTGAAAGACTTTGTGAGACCAAACTGAATTGATTAGAGGGTGAATCCCTGCACAAAGTAGTGCAGTGGGACTGGCAAAGATTGGCCTGGGCTAAAATGCTGAAAATGCATTAAAAGCATGCCATATAAAGATATAAAACATTGCTTGTTAACTGAAAAATCTTGGTTCATGCTCTTTAACCTGCCTAGAGGCATTGTACATTAACTTACTGTATGTTTGGGACTTTTAAAGAGACTCCAGAAAAAGAGTGCTACTTAGGCTCAGCCCTTTCTGTCCTCTGAAAACAGGCAGGGAAGGGGAACTTTCAGCCCACTCTGGTTCTTTCAGGCTCCCCCATGTCTTGGTAGAGCACGTGAATGCCTCTGTCAAGCAGGCAGCAGTCTTGGTTGGCTCCATGTGCTCTGAAGACTGAACATTGTGCTTCACAGCAGGCTGTCACAAAGTGCTCTGTCTGGAAGCTTTGCTTATTTTTTCCCTGCTCCTGAACATCCTCATTTTGCTAGCTATCCACAGTGCAGGGATGTGTAAATTGTTGTCTCACCTGTAACTGAAGGGTATCTGCTAGGTGCCAGCTTTGAGAACAACTCTTCTGCCCTGTCCTTGGTCTTTTTTATCTTGCTGTTTCTCTTTTAATTTCTGTCATATCCTTGAGATTTTTTTTTTCCTTTCCCATCACCAATGACTTTATTTTTTTTTTCTAACTTTTGCCCAGCAGTATGCAGTGTTGGTTGGATTACAAGGAGAGTAGTGCTTACACAGTATTGGACAGGGTCCAGTGAAGGGTAGGGGCCAATGGGACCAGTTCTGGAGAGTTGTGATCAGCTTTTATGGGTAAGAGAAGAGACCTGAGATGCAAAGGCCTGCCAATAAGCCTTTTGTCCCAACCCTCCTTTTGCCTGAGATGGGGTGTGGCAGATCCCAGGCCGGCATGACTCCAGATCTCAGGAGGCCAGGCTGGGAATAGTCCTCATTTGCTGATGATGGCTTAGAGCCATTTCTTCCCTGCACTGAACACTTCTTTGCACGTTAGCATTATGAACTATTAACTGGTAAACTATCTCTAACAAAGTTGCTGCCCACCACTTAGGCACATCTGTTGCACCTTAACCCACTTGAGTGTCCCAGTCAAAGCCTTTCCACAGCTGGGGCCACCTTCTTCATGCTTTTATTGTCCAACTTTGTGGTCTGGGATTAACTCTTGTCATGCCTTCACATTTAAAAGAAGCGATGTCTTTGCAGGAGTCACGATCTCTAATGCTTTCAAAATGCACCCACCAAGTTTTTATTTGAGAAGCACGGTGAGCAGTGAAGATGCTTCACATTACCAGATTACTGGGAGCTTTGTAAACAACTTTTTGTACAATTTTCTGTTCTGTTTTCTACTGTAGTTTCCCATTGTCTCTTTGCTTTTTAAAATTTGTGAGGTTTATTTTAAGAAAACAGCTCCCAGAGCATAAAAATCAACATAAAATCTTTTAAGAGCTAGTTTACATTGACCAGCTGTCACAGAAACAGAGAAATGTGTGGGATAGTGGTCGACAATATGTGTACAGAGGAAGGTAGGCATTTTAGAGTTGTTAAATCCTATTGCTAAGCCCAGGGCTTAAGAGGCTTCACATTTTTTTGCTCCAGGGTATCATGGTACAGTGAAAGCAAGCTGATGGGCTCCATTAGCATGAATGATAGCTTCCTTCTACACACAAGTCAATTTGCAGGTAACGTTTTTTTTCACACTGTCAAGAGATAAAGGAAGCCTTTCTGAAAGTGTCCCAGAGCTGATTTTAGGGCAAGGGAGGGTCTCAGTTCAGTCAAAGCAAATGTTTGCTGACATTGTTCAGCTATTTTGGAAACTGTTAACCATTGTTTTCAGCCTGACAAAATTAATAAGTGGATTCCCTGAATCTGAGCATTCATCTCTGTCATCACCATCTTTCCTTTTTTGAACTTCAGGAGTGTTTTTGTTAAATTTTTACTTGCATTTAGGTAGTAAAAGGACTTGGGTCCTTCACAAACCTCTATTCACACAATAAATGCTGCATGCATTTCTTGAAACTAGTTTTTTAAAGATATGGGTGCTATTATAAGTTCTCCTTGCAGACTTGTGCTTGCTTCGTTTGCCATTTGGCTCAGGTGGGTCTTTTGCCAATGAATGAAGTGGGATGAATGAGAGGACTTTCAAAAGAATAGACCGTAAAAGAAAGCAGCATATGTGTTAGGCTATGGAAATCTAAAGAAGACATTATTAGGGCCAGGCATAGAATACTTGAAGGATTAGGTCCCAAAACAGCATGGGTGTTACATGCAGCATATTCTAGCTATTAGACAATACTTGATGTCACTGTTTGCACTTTTAAGGAGAAATTTCACCTGCATGCTCTAATGCATCAGATGAGTTAAAACACACATAAATTACTGCCTAAAAAGGCCACATGTGAAAACTCTTAAGTGGAAACACTGCTGTAAATATTTATGCTGGAGTTAGGCACCTGTATATGATGTGCCCACAATTCTTTAACAAGCTGTGGTTAGATTAGGTATTATGGAAATAGCAAAAATGTAAATAAGATAAATTGTCGTAAGACCGATCCAGAAAGTGAGTGTAAGCTCAGCGGTGAATTTTCAGCACTTCCCAAGACAGAGAAGGAAAAAAAACGTGATCTGGTCAGACCAGACCATCAGTTTGTGGCTGATCTCTGCTTGTTTTCCTTCAAAAACTTTCAGGTTCCTGGTGGTGGCTTTGTGTTGTTCCTTTCATTGCAGCTCTGCATGAGCAGTTGAGGGTAGTGATTTAAGTGAGGAGAGTTAACAGGGCTCATGATACTATCACTCAGGCTGTCTGCATCCTTCTGTTTCCTGGGGCTTCACCCCCTAGGGCTTAATGTCATTAAAATTGCTGAAAATACTACAAATAACAAGCGTAGCAGCACTTTCCAAAGACTGATGAGATTGCCTGGCAGCTTGTACAGATCAGAGTGAAACTCTGGCCCCATGAAGTCCGTGTTAACATCCTGCTAACTTCAAGAAGGTGAGATTTTTATTCTTCATATGTATCTGTCTGCTAGAGCATGCCACTGCTGCCCCTTCATGCTCTTTCATTTTCCATTTCATTACTGAAAGGAAACCCAGCCCCAGTTCATAAGGTACCAGGAACTAGAAGTGTACAAGGAAATTGGCAGGAACTGACATTTGGTTTATGGGCAGACGGTCTGCATTTGTAATGAAGCTTTTTATAAGAACCTCCATGGCTTTATAAAAGTTCTGTTCTCTCTCCAAGGACATAATGGCTCTGTCTCATTTGTGGGCATGGTGCAGCATGCCTTATTCACCCAGTAGTGTTTGCCATAGCCAGACATAACCCTTAATATTAATTTATTTCGGGGAGGTAATACAACAAGCTCCACTGTGGCTTACTAAAGAAGGAGAATTCTGATGAACAATGTCTCTGAAGGAAGTGTTTGCTTACATCTCTGACCTGCAAGTTGCTGGAGGCTAGGAGAGTCTTATCGTTGGGAAAGTGTACCAGGAAAACATTGCCATATTTTTCTGTGTTTTGTACCCCTCCAAAGTTAACTGCTTTTGGCCCCTGTCCCCATGTTTATTTGTTTTTGTTATAGGTATGGGAAGCAGCCCATCCCCAACAGAAGCTAAACAAAACAAAACATATTAAAAAAAATTTAAAAAACGTGTACAGAGGGAGGTAAGGTGAAAAGAAGGCACTGGGGAGGAAAAATACCTAAGTGATCACAAGTGGCAAAAAATTATAAACAGAGATATAGAGGAGAGACTGTGGGATGAAAACAGGGAAACAGAACAGGGGACACTTGGCAGGACAATGCAGCTGCCCTCATTCCTCCCTTGAGGCACCCAAGAAGCTGCCAGATGGTGACCAGGGGTGTCCTGCAAGGAGATGTGGCAGGGTCAGGCATTGGAAACAGGTCCTACAGTCCCTGACTGCCAAATTTTCCAGGCACACAGAATTAGTGCAGAGTGTGTGATGTCCCACTGATGCTCCTTGCCTTCTTCTGGTAAGGAGACCTCTTAGCACATTGTGTCTGGGTGGAATGGGTTGGTGAAGCAGTGGAGTGAGGGCAAGAACTCATAGAAATGTCATCAAGGTGTGTGCAAAGCAGTCTCTCTGGACATCACGTTTTCTTGTAGAGCAGCATGTGAGAGGGCAACTGGCAAGGCTCATAAACTGGCAGGCCAGCAGTAGATGGGAATGCTTTGGAAGGGCTGAAGCTGCCAGCAGCAGACTGCTAAAGTACAAGACTCGTAGCTCTAATCTGCTCCAGTCCTGCCTCTAAAGCAGTTTTGTATCAGTCTGGGGCAGGGAATAGTTGTGCACCTCTGTTTCTAGTGCCTTTTGTGGCACCACTCCTGGGAGAGCAGATTAGATCAGTCTGTTTCCAAGTATCCAAAATTCTCTGTTTCTGAACCACAGGGGATCTAAGGAAAAGCAAAATCAAATAGAGCTGATCCATGGCTATCATGACTGAAAAATGGACTCAAAAAGTGGGTTAGACCCTGGGCTACCTTTTCTGATCCCTACCATTTGGACTCTGAGACACTGTATCTTGTGCAAGAAAGTTATTCTCAGCACCAGTTTCCTGGGAAAAAAAAATAAACACACTGTGCAGTAAGAAAGCTCATATGTAACTTCTGAGGCTAAAAGTGGCATTCATGGTATTAGAGGTCTCTATAACGTATTTTTGACTGAGTTATTTACTTAGCATTTTTGGAAACAAAACCATGTCCTTTATGAAAAGAAATGCTGGTTCACCTGCACTTTCAGTCTGCCTGACAAGGTTTAATTATCAATTTTAGCAGGTCTTCTCTGTAGTCAAGAGTGGGACAAGAATGAAGACAACCTTCCTTAGATGCAAACTGCTGCAGCTGCTTGGATTTTTCTTGCAACTCCATGTTGTGGGAGAGGACTCCACACCCCTCAGGGTGTCAGTCATTACAGGTGAGGCAGTGGAAGGTCTGCACTGACGGAGGAAAGGTCACTGAAAAGATGGACAGTTAATGCAGGCAGAAATCTTCTTCTTAGTGCTTTTCTGAAGATCTTTACAGGTGTTATAGACAATGAGCTGTCAACCTAATGGCAGGCCATTGCTAGATTGACAACTGGGGATGGATTTACCTTCCTCCCTTCTCCACTGCTCCTTCTGTCCTCTGCCGCATCCATCTCTCTGCTTCCTCAGGCACTGGGTACCTGGTTCCTTGCAGTGTGATAAGAGTTAGATGGGCTTAGCTCCTTTGACAGGTTTGTTGCTTCAGAAAGATCTCAGAGAACTAGTTTGGGAGGAACTGAACTACAGCCCCCTGTGAAGAGGGGCTTTGTTGCTCTCACCACTCCCCACTCTGGGATGACTGAGGAGTCTGACATCCTGTGAGAGGAAAATCTCCTTGCTGAGCCCTATCTATGTTGTTAGTGCATCTGTTGCTATTATCTTCCCATGCAGCATTTTTCTTAAGCAAACATGACTGAATACCTCACAGCCTATGTTATGGGTCTCAGGAATTAGCTATAACCCTTTAGGGAACTTGTCTGTCCTCCATCTCTTGCACAGGCAATGTAGCTGTACCCAGAGCCACAGGGGTGGCCATCTCTCCACCCATTTCTCTCTGTCACAAGTGGACATACCTCACACGGGTGGACTGTCTGTTCCCAAGCCTAGCACAGGGATGGTCTGAATTACCCAGCATCAACAATCCTACTCATCCTAACCTTAAATCCAAGGCAAGTCAGATTCAGCCAGGTGGGAAGACATGAGACCACTCACTTGGCTCTGGCTGCTCATCTGCATCCTGCTTACCTACACTGAGCGATACACGTTATTTTTCTCAGGTTATTCAAATGAGATCATTATGGAAATATTCCTCTCCCCTACAAAGCTTCTCAGCAATTTGAATTTCAGTTGAAAAGGAAGTTATTAAAATGTGAAGATTAGAACTGACCTAATTCTTACAGGAAAATTTAAACAAAAGCCTGAAACTTGGCCCAATCTGCACAGTTGAAATTCAGTAACTTAACAGATGCTTGTGTGACATAGGGGTGTATGAGCCCTTGGACTAAGAAACAGAGCCATGTCAGAATTTAAATCTGTCAACTTCTATAAATGTGATTTAAATGATAAAATCCAGTGTCTCCTTCAATAAACTTTTGGAAGAAAGTAAAATGGTGTAAAAATATTTATTTAAGGCTCCTCAGACTTATCCTTTCTCTGAAGTATTTTCTTCTTTGAAATTTTTAAATATAGCATATGTTATTATTAAGGCTGATCTGCATGTACATTGAATGGAGAATGCAGTCCAAACACTTCTTTATTAAAAAGCACTAAAAATACTTCAGTTCTCTTTATCTTCCTCAGCCTCTCAGACAACTTTGTGTGAGAGAATACTATTTACAGACTGCTGTGAATGTAATATCTTTGCTTGGATCTTTGGCTTCAAATCAACAAAAGAAAAAAACAAGAAAACAAATAAGCTCAATCTGTCTGATTGTCTAGGCACCTATTTGGGTTTTATAATCTTGTTAGTACCTGATTATGGTCTACCTAAAATCAGCAGCAACAGCACAGTCTCTGCTGAATTCTCTCTCTTCTTACTCAAAGTGGTTTTCATATTCCCATGACTTCACTAGTAAATTTCCCTCTTTTTCTCTCTCATATTTTGGAGAGTAAGGACAGACTACTGGAATGTGGAAGGGTATTTGGTCCAAGTTGTTTTTTCTGGTGAGAAGACATTTCTAAAAAGAGAGCTGTTGCTGTGTTTCTTGAAGAGACAATCTTGACTCACTTGGCTGATGTCCTCTGGACACACTGTGGTATCCTGTGGCTGGGGTTTGCATTATCTCCTCTTCCCCCAGTGCTGCTCAGGCTCCACCTGTCTCCTGGCATCCACAGAACTCCAGTCAGGCAGTGTCACACAACAAGACCTCAGTCAGAAAACTAGAAAGCCACCGTCTCATCTCACATATACTTAAGGGGTTTCAGAAGTTTAAACAAATGATTAGAAGTAAGATGGTATACCTGTAAATTTAGAGTTACTTAAATACCTTTCTCCCTCTTAAAAACCTCCTAAAACGATTTATATCTTACATTATTAACTTGGACTCTTTATTGAGTAATAATGTTTCAGCTTACATGAAGCTTAAGTAATTTTTCAGTATGTCTATAATCCAGCTCTGAGGTAAACAGGCTAAATTCTCTAGAAACAACTATGCTAAAAAAACAAACAAAACAAAACAAACCCAAAAAACCCAAGCCTCTTGTCTTCTGGTAAATCAGAGTGATTCATACCCCTTATGAGTGGTCTTGATATGTGTTCAAAGTAAGTTTCTGGTAACACATTTCAAGGTATTTCAGAAGGGAACACGGGAACTTTAGGATTCTTCTAATTCCTTACAGGTATTATCTCCAGCAAGAGAAACTAGTCCCTGTACAGAGATTAGGAGTCCCCTTTTCCTTTAATGAAGCCTTTTGCTGTTATCCCTTTACCTGTGTAACAATAATTTTATCTTAGCTTGCTTAGTATGGAGTTCTGAGATTCTCTTGTGAGTCACTTTCACCACCATCTGGTAATTATTTTGGCTATACTTAGGCATGGACAGAGGATATCTACACAGCTCACATTTCTTCTCTCTTGCACACACTGGTGAGTGAAGCACAAACAAATAACTTCCCAGATGTGGTTTGACGGCTCCAATCCAATAGAGAACAAATTGCCTGCAGGTTAAATGGCACAACACCTGCTGATATCTGACTTCCCAATCCCTGGGTGAGGGCCTTGTGATGCCTGTTGAGTCCTTGAGGTGAATTTGGCATTTCAGTGTAGGTTTCTCCTCCTGCAGATATCCTGCCCACAACTGCTTGGAGTTAGCCAAGGGAACAGCTCGTGCATTGTGGTTTCTGGCCCTCCAGCATCTAACTTGGAGTTATCTGGCTTCCCTTGCTCTGGATCTGTCACTGTGCAAGGTGTAGACCATTCCATGATGACCCATGCACCTAATCAAGAACAGCCCTTTTCTTTTGCAACTCTTCAGGAGCACTGAGTTGTCTCACTTCAGTGCTGTGGGTATCTGTAAGGCCCCTCAGCCCAGACTCTTCCTAATGTACTTCTCCACCAGTGAGCATGAAGTAGTCCTGAGACCAGGATCAAGAACCTAAAGCTCTTCTTTCCTGACTCTGCCATGTTACCTCCTATTTGGGAAGCTGGCTCTGCTCGCTTTGTGGGGTAGGCATGAAGTTCCTCAGCTTTCTGTGTCAGGACAACCTTGGCAATGCACACAGGTCTGGAGCTAAAAACCTCAAAACCTTTTGGCCAGTAACTACCTTCTGCAGTTTTGATGGCAGCTGAAAAAAGGCTTCCAGTGTGATGGGTGTGGATGTGCCTAAGGAGCATAACAGCTCAGAGCCAGTTCTGGGGAAGGTCTCACTCTGCCCTTCCCCATGCCCACTGTCCACTGCTTCCCATCCCCACCTCTATGCTCCTTCAGCTTGTTTAGTGCCATTTGTCAGTCTCTGAGGTTGTTGGCTCATAGCTAGGTTCAGATCTGGGGAGATGGAAGGAATAGTGACTCCAGTCCTATCCCTGTCTCCTGATGCCCATTAAGGGCCTTTTTCAAGAATCCCCACAAAAAATCCCAAACCCATTGAAAATTAAATAGTGATCCAACCTACATAGCACCCAAGGCATTTTATCTGAAATTATTCTCCCATCTAGCCCTTCTGGAGACCAGGGCTTGGGGAGGGCTGGTTAAGTCTCCACAGGTGCCTGGGTTTTGAGAGTCAAATTCCTGTTTGATAGTGATCAACATTGTTCTGCACAGTATCATGAAACTTCCCCATCACAAATGAGTTGTAATGATCTGTGCTAGCTGAGACTTTGCCTTTTACTCTTCTCTCAAGTTACATGGAAAAATAAAATTGTTAATAACATCATAATTCCTAGAATATAAGGATGTGTCCCACAGCTGGTAACCTCTGCTGTGGAAAGAAGAGGAGCAGGGCAGTGTGCAAGCCCAGACTGGAGAGCCCTGGCAGGGCTGTGGGGAGCTGGAACAACTTGCACGGCATCTGCAGGCACACCACATATGTGGAGCAGCACTCAGAAAAAAACTAGGTTGTTAATATGCTATATGGAGAGATAATTTAAAAGCCTGCCCATAAAGAGAGAACCATTATTCCCAGAGCAGTAAAAGGTATTCCCAATTGTGCTGGTTCTTGTTTCTCCCACAGCATGCCTCCAGCTCAAGCATTGTAGAGGCGATTACGCGTGCATATACTTTTTAGGTCTGCCCTGGTTCAGGGCCTTCCCCTCCACCATGCATGTCTGAAGCCATGATTAGCCACCTACTTATGCAGAGGTTAAATTCTGGCCTTTAACCTCTTTCCTTTTTGGTTAAGCTTCCTGTGAAATAGGTTTAACAATTATAAATGGCAAGTTATTTAGAGTAATACTTTTAATAAGGTGACTAATAAATGTAAACAGGTACTTAGCTGTTAGCATAGGTGTATCAGTTTAACCCAACTTATTTTTATCCAAGGAGTTTTTCACTCCTGCGGTATTGCCAGGTTGTCAAGTTCTCACTATCAAAGATTTCCCTGTTAGTAAGAAGCCTGATGCTGTAAGAGGAATTGGGCATTTCAGGTCAGTGTGTCAGGATGTGAGAGAATTAATGCTACCACAAGGCTCCTTCAACAAACTCTTATAACTGCACGACATAATTCTTTAAAGAGTTTGCACTTGAAAACTGGAAGATAACAAGAAATTACAACAGGAATGAACTGTCTCATTCTCCTTTATGTTCTGGTACGTATAATGTTACACTGATTACAACACTGCAGTATTTTCACTTCCTTCTGTGAGGACTTTGGGCTTCCTGCTTTTTGGCTATTGGTGCACATACCACTAGAGAACCTCAGATTTCTTCTTTCTTCTCCAAGGGTTTTTTTCAGATGTGAGGCACAGAGCCCAAGACAATGCTCTACATGTGCTCTGCAAGGGTGCACTCTGCCCCATCTTCTTAGGAATACAGTTTGGGGATATGTAGAGTGATAAAATCTCCTGAATTAGAGGCTGCAATTAAGAAACTATGCTCATACTCTGAAGGTGAAACAATAAACACAATACCAGAAATCAGGCTATTGTTGCTACATTTCTCTCCAAATGAAAGTAGCTCTGTGGTAATCACACTACAGATCTGATGACTGATTCCAAGAAGAGCAAGGGTTTCTCAGTACTTGCAGTATTTAAGAATCGGGCTGGTAGAAATATTTGAAACTATTGCTTTGGCACGTGACCTTGTCCAGAACAGAGTCACTGCCTCATCTTTAACACCACCCTGTTGAGTTATTGGAAGTTCAGAAAAGCATCAAGCTCCACAGGAAACTACATTGAAAGCACTGGCCCTAGCTGCCAGGGCTAAAATCTTTCAGCAGCTTTACTTGTTTCAAAGTGCAGAAGTGGTTCAGATGTCTACTCAGCTCCACCGACTCTTTTGGGAAGTTGCAGGTGTCTTTTGGCATGGCTCAGCTTCGTTGTTGGTTACCTGCTCTGTGTCTGAAACATATGGCATTGATTTGATATGAGTATTGATATGAGTATTGCAGCTCATATTGCCATGATGTACGGAAGAATGGAAAGGAAAGCCAGCTAAAGGTCATCTGGGAAAGAAATCAGATCTGAGTTCACTTTAGAAAGTCATTAGAAAGCAAATGAGGACACTAAACGGATGCAAGGGTGAAGAAAAAAGCAGAAGGCTGATTGTGAAGAGCAGGCAGTGGAATTAGGACATTCTCCAGATGGACTTTACAAGGATTAGTCCCTAAGGCCATAGTTAGCTAGACTGGCCTTGGAGGTTAAGCTTTCTCAGTAAGCTACTAGTACTTTTCCTCTGAGGAAAAGCTATCAGATCTTTTTTTAGATGACTAAAGTTATTTTAAGTTTTGGTGTTTGTGATACGTCACCTTTTAATTAGCTGATTATTTAAGTACAAGCCACAGTATAAGGTCAGCTGGAAACCCAAAGGCTATATTTGGTCAGACTGACAGGAGGAGTATATTCCATTTGAATCTAAAGTTGGTAATCTTTTAATTCTACCCTTTCTTGGAGTGTGAACAGCAAGAACAACAGGCAAGTGAGGAGATGTGGTTCAATGTAGGGAGACATCCCTTCTAGAGTGGACATTCAAAACTCCAAAATGTTCTGTGCCCCATAATGATTTCACAAGAATAGGATGACAGTTGATGCTGTTGTCCCCAACTTATAGCTTCAAGCCAAACAGTTTAACAAAGGAAACAAAAGAAATGGTTTATTGGCATTATTAGAGGCTCCAGCCATTGATATGCAATGACATTGGCCACAGTGTAATTGAGCCAGTTCTCCTACAGCCAGTGAGGGGCCATTAGAACCTAGTTAAAACTAGGTTTTATTTTCTGTTCCCTCAAAATTTTAAGTTTTACAAAGTGGCCACTTGAATAAAGCCCTTTCTCCCATGTAATTAGAGAATATTTTAAGAAGAGAGTTTTGTCTAGCAAAGGCCACCTAGTTCTCATTTCTTGAAAGGAAAATATTGTGTTGTAGAGAAACCCAAAATCTACAGTCATAGGAAACAGCATAGGAAAATGACCATAAATAAATATGTTTTTGACTTAAAGTTTGTGGTGTAGCAGTTATTTCAATGTCTGGGCAAAGACTGGGGAAGTAGCAAAGATTATAATTTTTGCTTTCTTTTTTTTTCTTTTTTTGCATGTTGTTAAAATTATTAATAAACATTTCATGTATCTATAATTTGCACTGAAAGAAATAGACCAACATAATGTTCCTTGACATTCTACCTTCATTTCTTCTGTATAAAATAAAATGGTGCCCCTCAAAATAAATACCTTTTTTTTCTTTTTTTCTTTTTCTTTTTTTTCAGTAGAAGCTCATAATTCAAAAGAGATTTGAGTTTCTGTACCATGGAGACATACTTTCATTTCTTCCTTGGTAAAACAGGAGTGCTCTTTGACATCCCTGGTTTTGTGTCTGGCCAACTTTGATGTAGCTTGAGATAAAATTTCCCTTTCATTTCAAACTTTTCAAATTGAGAACATCAAAATATTTTGCTGTAAGGAGCAGTGGAACAATTGAAACTGGAACAATTAATTTAAACTTTATCTAAAACCCCCTGTTCATTCTGACCAACATGAAATTATTATTTTTTTAGCAAATAAATTACTCATGGAAGAAGTAAAATGCTGTTCAGATTTCTTTGTGCACTCTTCTTGTTCTTCTTGTAAGTCAGTAATGCCAGCCCCCTAAAAGCAAAGAGACATTTGGGAGCTACAGGGATATAAAATAACCATTAAAAACAGTAATCTCAGGATATTTTCAGTGGTAAATCATGGCCTAAACAAACTTCTTCCAATTCATCTGAATAACTAAAAAGAAATAAATGAAAGTCTGTAAGGTCTTATTTAGTTATCCCTTAACAATCAAACAGTAATAGGAAAATAGTCCAATTGCTGCTCAGCTATGCTGTGCTATGTGCTCAGCCTTGGGAGCACCTTCTGGCTCATATTTTACTTTCCTTGCTTCAGTCTGTATTTTCTGTAGAGGGTCCTATCCCTGTGTTTCCCAGGCCTTGACTATGTGAATGAAGTCAAGAAAAACCCTGCAACAAATCCTATCCCCATTGTTCTCTCCAGGTCAGACTTTCTTAGCATTCACCTTCCAGGACTTGGGCATGGAAAATCCCCCTTAAGGGAGCAGGGATGCTACTGCAAGCCCTGATGGGTGGCCAAGATTTCCCCTGGACCCTCACAGCAAAAAAGGTGGAGTCTTGAGTATGAAGAGAGGATCAGCTGCTGACCTAAAGCCAGGTCACAGCTGCATGACTGATATGCCTTGAAATCTATCACCCTGACATTCCAATACAATAAGGTATGAATAATGGCATCACTTCTGCACATCCTTCAGCTGTTTCAAATTTTGGGGTTAATGTTTTCCACAAAAACATTATGATCTTTTAGTACTTCGCTTTTCCAAAACGGAATGACTTCAAAAGGGCCTTTTTTGGTCCATCAGACATTTTTGGCAAATGAAATGTACAACTTACTTAGCTAGTCAACAAATGCTGTCCATTTGCCAACAGGGATTTAGTTTTTCCTCAAGTGATCAGTTTGTACTGTAATTTCTGGACAGAGGAATAATATAACATTGAACACATGTGTTATTGGACTATTTTCTCCAGAGGATTAATTAAACATATAATTCAGATATTTCTTTTCTTAAGCTCATAATACTCATGCAATTTTGTTAAGTGAAGACCTGTTTACTGGAAATATATGCTCATATTGGTTTAGTCTGTAATATCCTGGACATCTATCAGAACCATAGCCCTTGTTTCAATACAGGGAATGTGGACAGACTGAAGTTTCTGGTTTAAACATCAAGCAAAAGGAAAGCACTTAGGTCTTTCAACACACATGTGTGAGTGGAGCTGGTCTATGCTGCTGTGAAGAAGGGGAGTTAGTGAGAACGTCATATGGGGTGAATTACAGCATAGGTGCAGGTAATATCTGTGGATGGATTCATCAAAGAAATTTTCTCTTCTCTTTATTAAACAAGGGTAAACTACAACTACATGAGGTAGTTGTACCAGTGCTTTGGAACTAAAAGTAAGATTTACCCAGCTAAATTTGCTTTTTGTTGTCTTTTCTGTGCAGATCTGTCTCCTTCTTTTGCATGCCTGCACAGAGAAAAAAGCATGTATTCAGGCCTAGGTACACATGTTTTACCAGCTGCAGGCTGCTGAGCGGGCAATGAGGGGAATGGAGCCTTTCCAGACTTACCAGTCCAAAATCCTTCCATGTCTGGACAAATGGTGAACTCAGAAGTGGAAAGCAGGGGACAGTTTTGTTATACTACTTATAGCAATAAATTATAGCAGAGTGGACAAAAAAGAGATAGGGGTGGTTGGAAAACTGAAATTAGTACAGATGAGGAAGATTTTTGGCAGCAGCAATGCCCAAAGTTCCTATCTGACAAAGAAAAAGGGTGTGGGAACCAAAAATTAGAACAAAATTTGTATATTGCATTTCAGTCCAAAATGGTGACTGAAATAATGAAAGTCTGCGTTTCCCTTCCCCCCTCCCTGCTTTTTTTGGCATCTTGAGAAAAGGGAAGCTTTGGGCAGAGCAGATGTTTGGGGAATTCCCCAGTGGAAGGCCTGCTTTGCCATGGAGACTTTTCCCTTTATTAGTAAGCCTCAGTCACTGGATGATCCAGACTAGTCCAGCCAGGAGGTCTCTTCACCCATCCCATGGGACCAGACCAAGCTTGAATGCCTGGGGCAGCATTCTGCCTCTTTCTTGTGCCCCATCCTGTGCTCACACCCCATATCTGCCTTCTTGCACCTTCTCCCTCCTTCTCTGCCTGCTCTTTCCCTGCTGAGCCCTGTGGCTCTCTTTTCCCATTTTGCCATATTCTTGGACACCTACTGAGTTATGTATGCAGCATTCACAGTGAAGGACAGGGATTTGGTTACACCCACATAACATCCCAGGAGAACGTGGAGTCTAAAGCAAAAGCAGTCTGCTACCCCAGAGTATCTGACCTGTCCGATCAACAGCTTCAATTCTAGAGAAAGCATACAACATCTTGCACTACCTGGTTTTCCTTCCCTCTTGCTTGCTTTCACCAGGAGCTTTCCAGCTTTCACCAGAATGTGTTCTCCAAATGACCAACTTTAGATTCCCTGAGTGAAATCATTTTCTCTTTGGTTCAAATTAAAGAGCTTAATTGAATAAGAAATTAGAATTGGATGTCACCTATCCACCAAAGGGACTTCCTGTTAAAACATCTTGCCATTTCAAATGTTTTGCTGTGTTTTGAAGTTTCCTGATCTTGTGGTTCCTACCTAAAAAATACTCAGATTTGTACAGAAACATTCTCAGAGCAGGCTAATTTCTGCAACCAAACCCATGTTAACTCCTCAGTGTAGCTAGTGAGTTCTCAGGGCCATCACGTTTGAATCCCTCAACCAAACTTTCTATATTTTCAAAAAGTCTTTTCATGTGAAGAAGCACAATATTTATCACATCCTAAGTGAAAAAAAAAATACTCTGTTATTATAGTGCCAATAACTCCTGCAGAGGAAAATAAAGCACAAGGTAAGGAAGATAAATGAAGGAGAACATATAAAGGAGGAACTCTGAGAACATGAATAAAGTGAAATTTGACTGGAAAAACTACTTGTGACAGGTAACTTCATACACATGATATTTTCTAGGAGGTGTTTTGATTTAGACTGGTTCATAAAAAGGGATATAGAACAAAATATTTGTTTGAATGTGTATATAGAAAGACAGCGAACAAAACCAAATAAGCATGGCCTGAACACCATGAGTTGGATACCATGTATATTAAACAGGATCAGAGAAGACAGAAGCTGGTGGTTGTCAGACAGCCTGTTATATCGCTTGCACTTAATACAGTTGCTGTGGCAGAGCTCTGTTTTGGCTACAACTCAAAAAAATGTTTATCCTGATTAAATGTTTGTCATAAACATTAACTCAGCACTTTTGCAGGGCTGGCTTAAAGGGGATGGGCATGACATCTTGAAATTCAGTATTTTAGTTCAGCACAATGTTTGTAAAGATTTCTGCTTTCACTCTTGCAGCTCTTTCCAGGAGTACCTCTTTCGGCAGAGTGCTCCCAAGCAAGAGGTGGTCAGAGAAGAGGTGGCAACGAGATGAGGAACTCCCTGAGAGTTTGTACCCCAACAGCAAATTCACATTTCTCTGCCTTGCTTCCTTGTGATGTAGGGAAGTTTTCAGCTGAAAACTGCCGAGGTTGCAGTCTAAATGGACAGAGACACAGGTATCACGCCTGAACCCTAACAAGTTTCTCTCTTCCACAGTCAGGAAAGAAAGTGGTCTTTTCAGTGAAATGAAACTTGGCCTGATCAGCAATATTTAGAACATGGAAGGAGAAAGTGTTGACATCAGCTGATATATTCTGAGTCTGGGGCCAGAGATTGTGTCACATCATGTGAGAAGGATAAAACCTTCTTGTCAGTGACAAACATCAAATGTTTTGTGGTAAGATCTGCTACCTAACAATGAGATGATAATTATAAAAGAACATTTTTTTCACACTTAACCTAGAAGTATAGTATCTCCACAGGGCTGTGTTCAGGGCCAATTTCCAATCTCAGTTACATTAACATCTGTTTAGATTAATTTCATTCCAGCTTTTTGCAAGCTTCCTTTGTTGTAACCAGGGAGAGCTCCTGGGAATTGCTCTGACCTTGGCTTTCATTCTCTCATGGCTGACTCGCACATTTTCTTTTTCACACAGAGACAAACTTTTCTGAAACCAAGATGGTTGGTTGGCATGTTAACTGTGGATGCTCACTAATAGGTCATTGCTTGTGTGTTTTAGAGTAATGGTTTCCCCACCAAAACGAAGCAGTCCTCATAGTCCAGTACTTTTTCCATCAGAACATGTATTTAAGGAGAAAAAGGGAAAAAAAAATACCCAAGAAAGCCCCTGGATGAGACTGCAATAAGGCAGTAGATGCCAAGCCTACCAGTCCTGGAGGTAGGATCCATAACACCAGGTAGGTTAGGTGAGAAGATTAGTTAATTACCAATAACAAAGGGCTTCAAAATTATGCATTGAAAATAGCTTTATTTTTCCTGTTGCATCTATTCCAGTTTCATCTGAATGCATGCTCAGCAGACCACGATGCGCGAACGAGATCTGCAAACACTGTTTAAGCACTTACTGAGCAGGTTTAAGTCCCACTAGGAAGAAGAACCATTGCAACATTGTGTCCCAATCCTTCTACACCTGGGCACTAGCCATGAGCCTATGGTGTTAAAAAGGTGGGAATGAACATAACAAATGGCTTCCTTCTCTCCTCCAGCATTTTGTGTAGGTGATGGAAGTGTGCCTGGGCTGTCACTGATTGTGATACTTTGTATGTATGAGTTGCAAAGGACCTCTCTGAGCCACTGGGTACTTTTTAGCGGCAGCAGGAATGTCAGACATCACATTCGGGAAAGCAAGGGAGCGCATTGCAGGCAATGCACTGTACATGTCCTGTGCAATCAGTTGTACCAAACTTGGAACTCTGACAAGACTAAGTCTCTCCTGTGTACTCTGAGCGGTACTTACATGTCTTATATGCTACTTCACAGGGAAACAGTGCTGCTGGAAAATCATAGTACTTCTTCTGAGATGCAGTATGGCCATGTGTGTGGGAGACTATAGGGGATGCAGTCTGATCTGGGACAATAATGCTAAAAATACAGACCTTCAGTCGCACAGAAGTGCTTTCAAACTGATATATTTTCAATTCTGCCACATGAAATCACCTCTGAAATGCTAATTTAGTTTGGTTAAGGCAATCATAACTTTCAGCAGGAGAGGTATAATGGACTGTCTGAAGGAAGCTTGCACTGTTTTCTGTGTTGGCTAGTGATTTTGGATGCTCATTCTAAAGCTTTTTGATATAATATGATTAAAAAAAAATCTCTGCACTGACTGTCTGAAGACTAGGCTTATTTATGTGAACAAATAGACTTTGGAAGTAAGACTGGACATGCTCTTGAATACAGGAAAAGGAAGAAAATCCTGTGTCACAAAACATGTGTATAGGGATGGGAGAGGGGAAAAACATGTGGTGGTTCTTTCCAGATAAAATTGTCAGTAATATTGCACCCCATGACACATTTATAGATATCAATTTCTTCCAGTAAAGCACAGTAACTATTAGGAAGTGGAAATTCTGAGTGTTATTTTTTAGTATCCTTATCCTCTCTACAAAGTTTAAATGCAAGAGCCACGGAGAATGCCAATGTAATGATGTGTTATGCGACAGCAGGTTATTTGACCTCTTTCCTTTGAAGTTGGCTCTTTTAAGATAGCTTCTTTGTCCTGCTTCTCTTAGAAAAAGTAATTCCTGTTCCCATTGTTGTCAGCACAAGCTTATCAGTGACTTAAATAAGATGACAGTTAGGATACCAGAGAGTAAGTTCTTTGAAATCCTGAAACTATCCAGTTTACGAAATTTTGAACCAATAATTCTGACCCCTGGATAAAGATGTAATTTAAACATGTGGGTTTTTGGAAGTCCACCTTTGAAAATACAGTTCTGTAAGATAGAAAATCAAGAATGAGAAACCAGTAAATGGTCGTAGCTTTGGTTATCTCCCCCTTTGTCTTTTTCACATATAGGCCCAGAAATACATTTTGCAATCTGAATGTACCAGCTGTGGTAAGTGCTCTGTGAGTTAGGCCAGAAGGTGAACTGCAAAGTAGGCTTAAATTTCAGATTTTGAGTAGTTTGAGAAATGTTAATAAAAGATTAGACATTGTTAATATAAGAAGTATCAGCTTGTTTCTAAGTGCATGCTTTCCTGTTTCTGAACCACACTGACTATGCTTCTTTTATTAATCCCCATTGAGAACTCCTGGCACTGGGAGAGATGCAGAGTCCACTGAGTTCCACCTCTTTCTCCCCTGCTTACACAAGCCTGTATGACTGTGGGAGCTGCTGCCTGTGGTTAGACAACAAGTCCTGGAAGCTTGTCCTTCACTTGGTCACTTGGACTGATCAGGTGAGTAGAAGAGAAGCACTTATAGACATCACTTCAGCAGGGCTGTTTCCCAGCAATTTTCCCTGTAAAACAACTGCAAGACTCCATGGGAGGGAACACACACACATTAGTAATTTCATGTCTGGCATCTTAGAGTAACCTGCTCTTGCTTTTATCTGCTTGTTCTACCCCAGTTTATGCCAGTCTTGTGTTGTCCTATTGTCTTCTCATTTGCTTGACCGTCAGATCAAGTGGATCTTCTCTCTGTCTTAAATGATATCCTTCACTGCACCCCTTCAGTAGACAGAAGGAATGAGATCTTTCCCAGCCTTCAGCCTGTCCTTGCTCTGTATGCTACATTTGTACAACTTTGTTCTCTGGAAAGTAAAATCATCAGGGCCCACACTGTTAATTTTTGTAGACAGGGAAAGAGGAAATTCAGCAAATGTGCTAGTACAGGCTGAGCACAGTAATGCTCATCTTACTGCTCTTTGAATTTGCCTTGAGACCAGTTGCCTTAATATTATGGTTCTTGATACATTTATGGACATTGTAGCCTTCCAGAGAGCAGAATAACTAACGGGAAGCAGGAATTCTATAAATTTGTTTTTCAGAATCCACACATTTGCAGAATTTACAGCTTTTGAACTTAGATGTGTTTTCTGGTGCATAGACTTTGACAAAAGACATATTCTGTCTCTTATTTTGAGACATGTTTTTTTAAGGAGTGGCAAATGCAATTGCTCCTTCAGAAGTACCACTCACTTTATTTCTGGTCCTGGAAGAAACAATGAAAATGATTTCTTAATTTTCTGTGCAAAACCACGTCAGTAAGACCATTCGTGTGAGCAAGATGAGTGGTATTTAACCTCAATTTAGCAGGGGAAATGAAAGTGCAGTATATAAAAAAACATGCTATCACTGGTTTTCTGTTCAGGCACTAATGCTATTTTTAGAAAGATCAAATGCATTAATTTTGCAACCTATGTCCTGCCACAGAGCTGCACATCTACGTAAGGGCTGACAAAAGTCTTGCATAAATCTCTGAGCAGCCATATTGCAACAGAGTGGGAAAGCTAAGAGTCAGACAGCATGTGAGCAGGCTGGAAAAATGAGGGCAAGGTACAGAAACCACCAGAAATGCAGAGAAGTTAAGCATGCTGGCAAATTTTCACGGTATATTGCTCATACTGTAGTTATCCGGTTGTGAAGTTTGTTAAGAAATGGATGTAATGCTCTATCTAATTGCAAACAGCTGCCTATTAGGCAGCTTGGCCAAAAGCTTTTAATTCCGCCCTATGATGATGAAGGAAATGGGCAACTGTGGTCTGTGCTGTGTGTGAAATTTCTGAACGCTTCTTTGCAAAGTCACAAAGTGTGGTGCAGAGCTGAGAAAAGTGTTTTGAATTGACTGCAGGCTTTAATGATGCAATCTCTTCCTAGTTTTACCAGAATGTGTTTGGAAAGCATGGACCTGCATAGGAGATCAAATTCCAGTTTTTGTCGACTTCACAAAGTTATTTCATATGAGGCTAGTGACTGCCAGCGGTGAAAGTGGTTTGAGCAAAAATTGGATCAGCTCAACTATTATGGAATTCCAGGCTGAACTGGGAGAAGGAAGCTTGGAGGGTAGGCAAAAGGAAAGCTCTTGGGAACCCTTTAAATAGCTGACACGGAAAATACTGCAATCTGGTGCATTTTAGAAGTGGTTTCCTGTAAATGTAAAGTCTGTTGTGAATTAAAAAAAAAAAAAAAAAAGAAAGAGTTTTCGGGAAGCCTTCATTTTTTTCAGTATATTAAAGCTATCCAAATTTTTGAACTAGTGTAATTCTTGCCCACAACTCTGATTAGTTTTGGAAAACAGGTGTAGCCACTGAAATTTTTTACAGGCAATATTTACGTGTGTCCTAATCTGAAGAACAAGCAGTTGAGCACTAGGAACAAGCAAGGATGCTGAAAAGAGGATGAAATACAAATTTTGCATTGCTATATATTATCCTGTACACATTTGTCTGTGGCCTAGTATTGACTTTCCAGAGAAAAGAACTACAACAGGTCTAATCTGTCTGGGCTTCATCAAAGCAATAATCCTGCAGCATGGATCATAGCACAGAGATGGGGATACATACAAGGACTGTATGGGGGCTAGGGAAAGGAGGAGGCAACCATAGCTGGTATTGCAAAGGAAATGGTATGCCTAGATGGATGCAGACAAGGGCAATTCCTGAGGGACTTGGTGCTGAGGGTTGATCTTGTGTCAGACTTTCTCTAGTGACTTCTTTGGGCATTTTTAGTGCCAAAGAGAACTGAGATGATACAACAATACTAGAATAATTGGGATGACCCTGAGGACTGGCAGAATAGGAAAAGAAATCTAATAATATTAAGTGCAAAGTCATCACATTGTTATGGATTAATGCAAATAATTTCTCTACATACTGGAACTTACCTTTTGGAAACGTATTAAAAGGCAGAATATGCAGGCATAGATTACTTGAGCTATCAGCATGATGTGGCCTTAAAGAAGACCCCTAGGAAGGAGAGGGAAGTACTGGCATCCTAATACAAACATAGCAAAATTATCTGGATTGCTACTTACTGTTCTGGTCAGCCATGTTCAGGAAGGGGACAATTCAAAGAGAAACAGATGCAAAGAACGTACAGAGGGGATTGGGAGAAAAGAATGCTGTCCTTGAGGAGGAGGAGATTAGAAAAGTCTATCTCTCTTAGCCTAACAAAATGAAGGCCATAAAGGGATGTAATTGCTTTCCAGAAATAAATCAAAGAAGTAAAAAGTGGAAAGGGAAAAGGGCTATATATATCAAAGTCCATTGCTGGCACAGAAACAAATGTGTATAAAGGGGATCTGAAATTGTGCAGGAAAAGAGAAAAAAAAGTCTTGACCATCAAATCAGGGAGGGCGTGGAACAGCCTTTGTGTGGGAGGAACAGTAAAAACTGAGTAACTTTCAGCTGAAGCTCCACTGCTTTATGGAGACATTATATAAGGCTTCCAGTAAAGGCAGGAGATGATGAACCCAGTGACTCGGGAAGTTCATTCCAGCTCCTAATTAGCCTATCATTTTAGTTCCAGGATGTTGTAATCACTCAACCTAAATGTATCAAGTGAAGCATACACTAAAGGCAAGCCTATTCCTTGGATGTAGGAACTCTGTGTTTGAGGTGAGTCTCACAACAGCTTTTACACCAGAACCACTAGAGGCATTTTTCAGTGAGATGCAGTGCATCACTAGCCATTGCTGTACACTTACACAATGTCTATAGGTCAAGGGAATCAGACATTCATGTAGCAAATTTAGCTGTAATTCATCATTCTTGTGTTACATGTGTCAGAGAAGGAAAGTTAAAACTGAGGCTTTCTGATAACAAAACACCTTGCAAGAGGAAAATCGGTTGTAATTACTTACAGACTTCTCTAGACATATCAAATTGCTGTCACCATCATTATTTAATGTCTCACTGCATCCCACCTCTCTTGAAAGTTGCTGTTAATCCAGTCTTCTCTCCTTCCACAAGGCACAGCATATTTCTTTAGGCAGATTTCAATGAGAAGCCCGTTTCCTAGATTCATCAAGGATTGCAGCTGCACCTGTACTCAAGAAATTTTAATAGGAATTATCATTATGGATCAAAAGAAGGTCCTGACAAGTGTCATCAGCTCATAAGGATACATAAGGATATCTTGGCTACCCTTGGAGTTTAATATTCCATTCAAAGTGTATCATGGCCCATATGCAGCTGAAAATTCAACTCTGTATTTCCACTGTTGTTGCATAGCTGGTGAAAGACATTAGCTGACAGAGTCTTAGAAAATGGTTAGAGGGATGGAGCACCTATCCCATGAGGAAAGGCTGAGAATTATTGAGATTGTTCAGCCTGAAGAAGGGAAGGCTTCAGTGTAACCTAATTGCAGCCTTCAAATACCTGAAAGGAGTCTACAAGAAACATGGGGAGAGACTTTTGCAAGGGCATGTGGTAATAGCACAACAGAGAATGCCTTGAAACTGAAACTGGGTGGGTTTAGATTAAGTATCAGGAAGAAAATTTTTACTGTGAGGATGGTGAGGCACTGGAGTAGGTTACCCAGAGAAGCTGTAGATGCCTCATTCTGGGGAGTGTTCCAGGCTTGGTTGATTGGATGGTGCCTTGAGCAACCATGGGTGTCCCAGTCCATGGCAGGAGTTTGTAACAAGGTGATCTTCAGGTTCGCTTCCAACTCAAACCATTCTGTGGTTCTATGATTCTATAAAAATGAGCAGACATAAGCACAGCTTTGTTAAGGTCTAGCCAGACTGCCTGTAGACCTTTCTATTCCACTTCTTCCAATATTTTAAAATCTCAGGTGGAAAAGCAAGTCTTAATTTAATGAGAAGAAAGAAAGCATTGAATATTATCGTCATTATCAAACTCAATACAGAATATTTCAGAGGTACAATTAACTAAATATCATTCCGATCATAGTGAACCAATAAATTCATTAACACACATAGCAAACAATTTTTGAACTTGAGTGAGCAGGTATTTTTTCCTGTCTCAGTGCTTGAGTAGCTGCACTTACATTTTCATAGATCTGGGAAATACAGTTTCTACTGGAACTTCATTGGTATCTAAACCAATAGAATTTCAGTCCCCTTGGTGCTCCCCAATTAGTACATGTATTCAGCAGCTCTAATTTTAAGTCATTATCTACAATATAATAGAGTAAGAGAAAGGCAGCTAAATAAACTGTGGTGAGAAAGAAGTAGAAATCACACAATGTGAAACAAACTATAAAGAAGAAAAGAAAAAAAATTCATACAAACCACATCCTAGTTGATCTCTGAGCTAAATGAATATCTTATCTCTGTTTTGAGGACTCTTTACAACTTAATGTCACCATGTTGTTACGACTGAGGTTTATGGCCGTTTTGTGACTTTCCCTTTAATTCAAAGACAGTTCTGAACCTTTCTCTTAAACACTCCTGTTGCCTTCTCTCAAAATCCTTCTCAAACCACCAAAATTCCAACAATTTCTGTTATATCCTTCTTCTGCTCTCTTGTCATAATGCCTTCAAAGTCCACTGCAACAATTGTGGTCTATCAGGTGAAGAGCTGTGAGTACCTCTCTACATTTCTACTGCTACTGTTTTTTCTCTATTAAGTGAAAATTATAGTATGGCTATTTAAGAAACTGCACCAGTTTTTCATCCTATTTGTTTGGATGAGATAACTAACTCTTCCCATTATTATTATTATCATTATCATCCTCATCATTATCATCATCATCATCATCATTGTCATTATTGTATTGCTACTTTAAAAATATTTTATTGTTATCATTGTCTGGAAAATCCCATAAAAGAGATTATCTTTCTATATTTACCTTCTAGACAGAGGTCCTTTATTTGTCCTTTTCCCTAAAGATGAGTATAGAGACTACTACTACTATTAAAATCTGAAATAACCATCTTTCCTGACTCACTGCTGAGTTTTCTGCCTTTTCTGACTATAATACGTGGTTGATGAAATATGTTTTTCTGGCAGTATGGTTTTTGAGCCTTCTGGTTTCATTAAAAAAATTGGTGTTTCAACAGTTTGTTGTCTGGAGAAGGAAGCATCTCTTCTGGTGTCAATTTAAGGTGGTCATCACAGTCTGAAACAAACATGTGAGACTTTGCTCATCGAGCCTTTGTGTGATACACACCAGAAGGCCCTGGGCCAGGAAGATCCCTTCTTGACTAAGTGTTAGATCATAGTCTTGGTTTGTGACAAAGACACAGGGTGTTTAAAAGATGTGCTTCAAAATACAGGACAGTGGTCAGGAAGCAGAGAGTTACTTATTTTAGGTAGAACATTATTGATTTCCTAATTAGAAGTCAAAGTAGAAAAATTTGATGCCTTTCTCCCCCTCACCAAGGTCTAAAGTAGTTATGGGAATATCACAGCTTGGGCAAAATTCCTTAGTTTTGTTATCTATGTTGGTTTATTTTTCAGGATTTTTAAACTCATCATTCCTTCTTTTTCTTGACTGAAAATGATGTCACCCATAATAAAGTCATAGTGTCTTTTTGGTAATTTCTTGTCAGTGGGGAAAGCATAGGAAATTTTTAAAGAGAAAACTATTCCTCTTTATACTGTTATTATGTATAGATATTACTGTAATTCTAATAATTCCCACTGAAAAAAAGAGAACTAGGATTCTTCTAGTCACTGTACAGTCCTTGGGTAAACCTTTCCAATAAGTGAAACGACAAGGAAGGGGACAGAAGAAATGCCATTGATAACAAGAATACTTCTGCCTATTCTACCTATATGCAATTTGCAATTACAAAATGGGGTTAATTTTCCTTAATGGAAGAAATAATCAGATTTAAACATGTGAAGGAGAAGGTGGTAGAAACACTTCTTGGCACACACACATATTTCCCATGTGAATCTGGTCTAAGACACCTTGACCAGAAAAGATCTCTATTTTTTTCCCTTAAAACATTTGAATCATATCAAAAAGTGTTAGCATATATGTATAGGATTGAAAGTGTGTAGGTTTGGATTTTTTTGGGTCTCTTTTCTTCACATTACGCTGTGGTAACATTCTTCCTCTCTTGTGTCAGCACTTTTGGTTTTCACTCTTTGTGAAAGTTCCTCATTTTACAAATGAGTAGAGTCTATTTGCCTTGTAAAACAATGCCTACGATGAGACCATTTTTTTCAGGCATGAAGCAATCTGTTTTCGATTTTGAGAATGAGGGATTTTTATTTTCTGTTTAAAGAACACTCTTGGTTGCTTACTTTTTTCCCTGATCCATCAATAACACTAATAAAAATGAGCAGATTAGGATTTGGCTTGTGCTGGAGGAACAAACAAAAACATCTCACATGGATACTTGGTATTCAGAAATGCTGCTTTTTCTTTCCACTTTTGCAGAAAGTTTCTTTTCTTTCGTAACATCTAATGAAATGCTACACAAAAAAAAAAAAAAAAA